>VZTN01025351.1:214599-245324 GCA_013400515.1 Erpornis zantholeuca | reverse complement strand
GGGAGGGAGGGGAGAGGAGAGAGGGGAGGGCACGGCCGCGTCAGAGCCGCTCGCACAGGAAACACCGCCCGGCAGCAGCGGGAGGAGGAGGAGGAGGCGGCGGGGAGGGGAGGAAGCGGCGGACGCGGCGCTGGGAGGCCTCCTCCGGGCACGGGCGGCAGCTCGGCAACTCGGGGGGCGGGTGCTGATCCTTGTGTTTAAAACCAATCCTGCCTCTCCGAAGCCTGTTTCGCTCCCCAGCACGGCCTCGGTGCCTTACAGCGAGAAATAACGCGGCTCTACAGCAGGAGGACAGAACGGCAGCCATGGAATGGCGGGATGGCATCACAGGAATGATTAATGGAATCACAGGAATGAGAGAGACAATTAAAATAAAAGGCGTGAGGCAGTGGCCGTTTCCCCACGTGTACAGTTTATATATATCTGTAGTCATGAAACGTTTCTCTCCGTGCATGTAAACAGGCATCGCACACATTGCTACAATTCCAGCAGAGCACAGCCAGATCGGATTCTTTAAGGGCTATTAGTGCTGAAACATTCTGGGCTCTGCATCTTTAGCAGCTGCCAAAGCTCCGGCTGAGATGACAGGAATGATGGAGCCTGGTGCTGCGGCTCTCTCATCCCAGGATGTGCCAGCCTGGATCACATCTGCTCGGACAGATGTGTGCCCTCATCCCGACAGGGCACAACATCTGGGAGCCCAATGGGCATCGGTTGGCATTTCCCGCGGCTGATCGGCACCTCAAGTCCGGGGCTGACACAAAAAGAGAAATAAACCCCGGGGAAGTTTGCTCCAAGAGAAACAAACAAAGCTAATGGAGTCCTAATTTTCCCTCTGCCCTCTTCGGCTTGGAGCACAGCTCATCCCTGATGGTCTGGGATAAAGAATCTTCATGTTACACACGAGGGCAGATGGTGAGAACAGGTAAAACACTTTCATTTCCCCCCGGAGAACTTCTCCCCTCTGCTAGAGAAGGGGAAGGTTAGGACACGACAGAGCCAACTCACAGAGTGACATCTTGTGATGGCATTTTGAGAGTTACTGCTTGAATGCCCTGGGGATTTCAGTGAGAACAGGTGGTTTAAATTTACTGCTGGTATCTACTGAATATTCTAAGGAAGATTGTCTAGAACATAAAAAAAGGTTTCTCCTCACTTCAGATACACAGTGCTGAGGTAACAGCACATTTCTTGAATGGTGTCTAATAAAAAGTTGCAGTTGTTTTACAGAAGGTGCAACCACACAAACCAAATTAGTGCATGACATTTTTCAGAAAGAGAAATATCTTTAATAAAGAGAAGTGCATTGTGATTTTTAAGCAGGGGGCTAGAAGTTCTGCATTTTGTGCAGACTCAGAGATTTTCTACACCAATCCATCAAATTAAAACAGCCACATAATCAAGACATCAAGAGAAGTCCGAGGCTTCTAAAATATAAACAGCAACAAAAATCCACGCCTACAACATTAAAAAAGAGAGGCATGCTTCTTCAGCATGAAATGCAAGTTCCCCACCAATTCTGGGGACAACATTTTGATTATGTACAGTTTTTAACATAGAGAGCATCCCTGAATTCACATGAATGCAACACATTTATTGGGTGCTTGGGAAGGACAAGAAGATAAGTATTTAATTTTTTACTTTAGAATTTAATTCACTTTAGAATACTTAAATTTTTGTGGGAGGTGCAGGTGATGAGGAAGAAAAAAATACATTATTTAGACTCCTTTAGAGAAGTGCTCTACAAGACAGGGCATTACAAGTGCTGTACAATGCACAAGAGGATTACAATTCCAAATCCAGCTTGAATTCTCCTCTACATTCAAAGTTACATATTTCTCCAAGCTGTTTGGAAAACTGTGGTTGGGTGTTGTCCACAAACCACAGACTACTCGGGAGCGCTGTCCAGACACTAATAAAAGAGTTAATTCCCCTTTATTAGCCCAGTAGTCACTGGTGTGCAGGTTTTTAGGCAGTAATGGTCCCTGTGAAGTGAATGGCTTTCAGCATTTCAGGACACACTCTGATCAGACTTGTCAAATGTTGCATAATGAACATGCTTCACAACAAATAATAACAAACTGGTGCCAAACACCGGGAGCTTTATGAACTCCTAAATTAAAATATCTATGCTGAAAACAAGGTAATGCCTACCGAAGGAGTGGGAGGGAATTATCAATGTAAATGTATCTCATATTACATTTCAAACCCCAAATCCATTCTTAGGAAAGCTGTCTTTGAAAGAAAATGTATCAGCTCAACAAATCCAAGTCCAAATAGTGACAAACAGACTCAAATAGTGACAGGATCACTGTAAAGTTCTTGGTTCCAGTCAGCAAATTCTCCAATCACATTGCTGCTGATCCATCGCTGAACTGAAACCAATAATCAATGGATCGGTGGCTTAGAAAAAAAGGCGATTTTTCCTCGATTCCTTCCACGTGCTGATAGCTGCAGCCACAGTTCCGTGCCGTGGGATCTCTGCCTCGCACTGTCTGCAGCACTTCCTCTAGGACTGCACACTCCCTCCTCCTGGCAGGAATCCCAAATCTGGCATCCAGGGTGAACCCTCTGAACTTTTAACACAACAGCAGCCTCTAGAGGTAACGGGAGAGCCGCGGGATTCGGGGATTTAGGTGGGATTTGGGTCTCATCATCATCCCACAGAGCAGGGCAGAGACCTCAGCCTCTCGGGGATCTGCCTGCACTTGGACACAGAAAGGCAAATTCAGCCTGCACACAACAGTGTCTCACCTCACAAGTGTCCCGAGGCACAGAAAGCAAAATAAGGAAAGCAAAAAAAAAAAAAGAGAGCAGGTAAATCACCACTGTCCATAATGGGACTTAATTAAAAAGAAAAAAAAAAAAATCCATACGACTGTGTGTTATTTGTTTAACTGAATTTTTGTAGGGAAAAAATTCTTAATTTATCAAGTCTATGATATCAGATTTTGTGAGAGTTTGCATGGGTTTTAGGGCATTTGAACACTACAAACATACAGGGAGCTGCTTTTTCTTTTTGCCTTTTCTCTGCCCTCCTCGACCCTCTCCTCCCTCTGCTCTCCCACACGTGCAGTGCTGAGGAGCCTGAGAAAATGAAATGCCTTTGGTGCCTGCACTCCACAACATCTTCCAGGGGAAAAATGGGTAACACTGGCCAAGAACCAACCCCAGAGCTGGGAGACAACTGAAATTCCACCTGTGAAGACCATCAGCAAAGGGCAACCACTGAAACAGGGACCAGCTCTGCAACTGAGAGAAAAAAATAGTCTTTACAGAGGTGAGACACACTCAGATATGTTCAGTATACAGTTCTGCTCAGTGTAATTCCATTTTTCAGTGGATAATTAGTAGCTGCAGCTCCTCAGGTCAGACAGGCACCTGCTGATGCCTCAATGCACACTAAGGAGGAGGTGGAAGAATAAAGCAAGAATATTTAAAAACAGGTTTTACCCTTTTTTTTCTTTCCCTAAGAAAGGAGTAAATTCGAGTTGAGGGTTGCTAGGTGGCGATGTGCCTGAGGGGAAAAAAGGCTTTTCTTTTTCCACACACTCCACTGCAACACTGCTGCTCTCACCACCCCTGTTCCCACGTTTCTGTTAGAATGCATTTCACAGCAGAAAGGGAAAACTAAGTTTCTCCTTGAAGCAAGATGGGGTGTTTGCTTTGAAATCCACTCAGGTGTGGTGAGGAAACACAGCTAAAATGGACTGAGCATGCAGCAAGCCCAGGAATGCAGGGTAAGGAAAATGACATTTCAAGCAGCAATCTCACAGCTGTGCCCCCGAGATCCACAGAGAGCAAACACAACTCTTCCCTCGCTGACTCAGACACCACAAAACATAACTTTACACAATTCTTACAAAGCATTCAGCACTCAAAACTGCACCAGTCAACAGAAGATACCAAAACACACATTCTCCCCGATGTGCATTATTCCAGGAGGTTGTTTTTTAGTCATAAAGTTGCATTGCAAATAGATTTTAATCACACCAAACTACCAGTTTCCTTAAAATGAATAAATAATTAAGGAAAGCCCCACCAGGCAGAGCATCTCTGAGCCAAAGCTGGTTCCTGCCTTCCTGTTTTACCTGTCCCCTAGTCAAAGACTTCAACAACATGCCAGATTATAGAACACAAAAGATGCTTTTTAAATCATCACTGAGCTTCCCAAGACTGAAATAGCAGGCTTACACACAAAACTGACTTGTAACAAAAGAATTTCTATATTCTATCATTCCTGTCATACCCTAAAACTTAGGCAGTGCTGCTGAAAAAAACCCAAGCACATTTCTTCACTTATGTAGTGAGGAAATCTCTTTGTGAGTGTGTGTGTGTCACAAACTGCTGGGTAATTTGGGATTCCCAGCAGGACCAGGCCACTGAGCAAAACACCAGGGAAACCAAAAATAATAGTGAATGTCTAGAGTTGCAAGCACTTGTTTGGCCCAGGAATAGATGGTAATGACTTGTCTGGACTGGCAGATGGGTTTTTTTAATTTCTTTATTTTTATTTTTAAAAGAATGCCTTGCTGTAGTAGTGCAGTTCTTATTCTGCACTACAGTTCTTATTCTGTACCACTCACTTTCTTAAAAGACACAGAAATTTTGAACATCACTGTGATGGTAAAGAAAAATTTCAGGTCACTTGTCTGTGAATATTTAGCAGTTTAGGATAGGCTATTTCACACCAGATCAGGAAACTCCAAGGTATTTATCAACTCAAAAAGCTTTTGGTTAATTAAAACCCGTCCTCATCAGCAAGAACCATTTGTCTCCCACCCCAAGCTGAACACACCTGCTTCTCCCACAGGGAATTGGGGCCAGGAAAGGCAGGGTCCAAGGCAGGGCACAGACAGGGCTTCCCTGAGATCCCTGGGGCTTGCAGGGTTTTTTGGCAACAACCCCATTTAAATCTGGGTGAATATATCAAATATTCACAGAGGTTCTTTGTGAGGCCTCAGGTTTATCAAGAATATTTCCCATTTCTCAATGGTATCTTGCAGCTCACAATTTGCTGGTGTTTTTCTCTTTTTGTTTTCTTAGGCTGGGCTGAGAACACTTCAAAAATGCAGCTAAAGCACACACAACAGATAAATCTGGTTTATCTGGGTGGAAAAATTGTTATGTGCTAATTAAAAACTTGATAATCTTTCCTGTTGTTTGAGTACTAATTTAAATTTCTGAAGGGTTGATGATAATCACAAACATAATTCAACTTGAACTACAAAGAGTCTCAAACACCACCAGAGCCTCCAGATGCAAACAGTGAAGTGCAAACGTTGCCATGCCCTGACACTGTGTTAGCAGGGCAAAGAAATTACTTTGTATTCCTCCAATAGGAGAAATGAGAGGATTAAAAAAAAAAAAAAATTTAAAAAAAAGAGAGATTATTAAAGAAAAAAGCCAATTTTAAGTCAGCTTGATACTCAGGCATCTAAACCACTTTTAACTTAGGAAAATTAGGAGGCAGACCATGTTTAGAGGTTAGATTTCAAAATGACTGTGCATATCCCTCAGCTTTGGGAAGAAACAAATCCAGTTTGCAGAACCCACTAATTACAGGGTTTAGAAATAGAGCAGAGAGCTCTGAGATTGCTAAAGTCTTTGAAAACATTTCCCCTTATAGCTCGCTTGGCAAGACATAAAATATCCTTTTTTAAATATAAATATATATATACACACACAGAGCCTAAGTGAGCTTAGATGTCAACATATGTAAATCTATGGAGCTGACCTTGCTTGCACACAGACTTAACATGACAATAATTATAACTACCTTATAAATGAGATAAAACCAGGATTCCCAATGCTGTCCCATGCACTACAATCAATCACAACTTTTCTTATTAAATGATTTTGGCTTCTGCACATCAAAGTAATTACTTACCCTAAACGTTAGGATTAAAATATTAATAAGTACCTATTGCAAAGCCCAACTATATAACTTGCAACCCAGTCCATTAAATTTAAATGGAATTTCATTCAAGTTCTAAGGCTATTCTTTTCCAACTGAGGGTCTTGTTCTCTATTATTGAACAAGTACTTGACCTTAATATTTATATTTTTTTTTTACCACACCAAGAAAAAATCAACTCAACCTTAAACTCACTTATCCCAAACTCACACTACAGCCACCCAGAGAACCTTGCTCAGGATGCAAAGAAACAATGAGAAACAAAGAAAAAAGTATTGTTTGAAGTATTAATACAAGAAGAAGAAGTTTTAAGTGTGTATGATTTATTCCCACACACACGTGGATGTGTGCAGTGCTCTGCAGGACACAAGTGGAGTGTTATAAATTGTATTAATTCCACTAAATACTGCAGAGGATGCCCTGGCTGTCCAGAAGTACAAATTCAGGTCTCAGAAATAGAGAAATAATAGGGGAAACTTCACAAAAGCAGTCAGCCCTCCCTGATCCAAACCACAACCTTCCAACACTGCTGCTTTCCAGCCAGGACCAGCACTGACAGGGAATGGGAAGCTGAAACTCTTTTTTCAATGGATCAAAGTCACCATTCCCAATGCCACAGGTAACACAAGGCAAGATGTTTTTCCTTCCAAAAATGAAACCTAGAGAATGCTGAAAATTCTCCACCAAAACTATTTTTAGTGGAATCAATGCTAGCTTTTCTCATTGTGCTTTTGCTGTTTTCACTTTTAAAAAATGGAAAAAATAAGGTTTTTTTTCATGTTTTGCATTTAAAAAGAGACTTATTAACTTCTAGCTTTCTGACAAAACAGTAAAGCCTATATTTACATTTCCCCTCACTTCCCTTCTGCCACCTCTACCCTGCTTTTCTTAGGGATCTCACAACCATCACGCACCACCTTTAGCAGAATTTGGGTTCTTTAAACCCAAATGTTGGCTTTTAATTTACCAAAAACTCATCAAAATCTCCCTCTGGTGAGCACTGCCCAGGCTGTGTTCAAGGTTATGAGGAATCCCAGGTGCTGCAGGAATTTGCAGTGACCACAACCCAAGCTTTGCTATGTTTTAGCACTTGCTTGTTTTTAACCCAGAGGTGGAGAGGATCACAACTCCCAGATTTTAACCATAAAAAAAAAAAGCCTGGAGGGGTGCAGATTTATGGGTACATATCAGTTTTTTTCTCCAAGACTCATCCACCACCCCCTCACTTCCTGAAATCCAGTGTTTCCCAAATGCCACAAATTTTTTACATCCCCAAAATTTCTTCAGCCTTTTAGAGTGTTTCCCATCTCCACATCCCCTTTCCCTCACCTACAAGCTCCTGTATTCTCTCCTTCCAACATCCTCAACACCCTTCCTCAAAATGTGTTCTCCAACCTCCCTAAATCCCATCCCTCTCTTCCTGAACAAAGAGCTTTTCCCACCAATCCCACCTTACCCAGAGCCTCTCTCACCACAATTCCCCAATCCAAGATTAATTCTTCATGAGGCTTCAAAATTCCCTTTTTCCCTCAGCTCCCCTGGTTCTGATTCCTGGCAGCCCTGGAGCCACAGGACAGCACCAAAAGCTGCTTGGTCATGGGATACTGAGATCCCAAAAGTGAAGTGACAGATCACACTTGGTCATGGGATACTGAGATCCCAAAAGTGAAGTGACAGATCACACTCTCAGAGTGCCTCCTTCTCTCTCCCTGTCTTGGTCCTTTCCCTCTCTTTTATTTCCTTTCTCTCAAGCTACAGGTGCCCTCAGATCCATGAACTCAAGAAAAGCAGTGTTTGCTTCTCTAATCCAGTGATATTCCACCTTCTTCCCAAAAAGCTGGAAAAAGAGATATCCTGGAGTTCACATCCTCCTCCTTCCAGAGGAAAAGGTAAATAAGGCATTATTTTGTGACAGGACTGGTGCCTAAAGAGGCAGAAGTCCTAATGTCCCAGCAGCTCCTTCTGATAAAGACTGCAGTGAGATAAAATTCCCTTATAAACAAATTCCAGCTCCCAAGCAAGAAAAAAAAAAAAAAATCAGCTGTAAGTGGTGAGCTGGGCTAATTACGTAAATCACTTTATTGCCAAGAATCCTGGGCTTGTTGCTTCCAGCAGTTGGAGAAATTGAACTGTCATATGAAGATGATTGCTCGGGCTGGGCCAGGACAATTAAATGAGGAGTCCCATCCCTGGTCTGAGTGATTTGCTGCAACAATGATAAACCAAGAGGCCAAGAGCCACGGCATGCACCAACAAGCACTCCAGGCAGGCATCAAAGTCAGGGATGGCAGCTTCAAAATCAAAATCTCCCAGTTTTATGAGCTCAATGTCGAGTCTGTGTCAGCCTTGGTGATGGCTCTGGAGGAAGAGTGGCTGCCAGGGGTGTGAGCAGCCCTGAGTAAGTGCTCCTGAGCCCCAAAATGCACACACACACACACCCCAGGAGCAGCCTGGTGCTCCCAGCTGAGCTGCTTTGCTCTGCTTCTGTTTTAAAAGAAGCAGCAGCAAAAAAGTTACAAAGCACAGTTTAGCAAAAAGCCAAAAATCCTGAGCTGGAGATATTCTGCTCTTTACCACTATGTGCCTTAGGAAGCTGTTTTCAGGGTAAATATTGTAATATATTATTATTAAAATGCAGAAATGCTTAAAGAGTATTGCTCCTTTTTTTTTTTCTCCATGTTCTTTATGTTGCAACTCCATAATATTGCAAAGCTTTGCAACACTGGTGCTTTTCTTAAAGGCCCATTTCTCCCGTGGGCACCTGAAGATATTGCACATTATTTATTTTTTTTTTCAGCTTTTAAATCTAACAGATATAAAAAAATCACGTAAATTAGGCCTCAAAGTGAATCCACAAGCTCAGAACTGGAAATTAGTGAAAACTTTTGAATGGAGCATTTTTGAAGGGCAATTGTGAAGTGCCAAAATGTTTGGGTTGGGCAGAACACAACAACTTTTAAAAAGTGCAGATGGACAAAGACTGTCAAAATACATTTTCTTCTTGGGTGCCTCATTCATCAAATGCACTCAGCCATGAAGATATCTTCTGTCTCAGAACAAATTCACTATCCTGAGATTTCTCTGAAGTCAAACACTTAGACATCCATTACACAATAGAAGAAATTATTATATTTTCCAGTTACTTCCCACAAAATACCTGGAAATTTCCCAGTTGCTTTGCCCAAAGAGAAGAACAAACACACCTAGGCTGAAGCCATGCATTTTTATATTTGAAAAGGTGACTTTTCTGAAACCTAATACACATAATAAATTAGAACTATTCCGTGCACAGAATCTCTGTCTGCAAGGAACCTCGCAAACATGAACCCGTTCTGTTTTCACCCCAGGCAAGCATCCACCTCTGTGGCAGCTGGAGAAAGGCAGGCAGGAAAATGAGATTTCCCTGGAGGCACAGAAGCCTCCAGGATCCTGACTCTCCTGGCCGGGCCAAGGACCACGCCCTGCTTTCATCCACTCTCCTAATTACAAATAAAAGAACTCTCTCGGTCTGGATATTCTTTTCAGGCAGAACCTGTCTGACCTGTTCATGCACTGACAATGTGTTTAAAAAGCCACCAGCCAGCCAGGGGAGAAGATTTATTAAAGGAATCCTTGGTCCTGGTTATTCCACCTCCTTTTCCTTGCTGCAGACTCTGCTTGGGCTGCAAACTCCTCTCTTCAGCTTTATTGATGGGGGATATAAATCCAGATTCTTCTTGGAAGGTTTGATCTCACAGGAAAGCAAAGCATTTACCCTCTAGAGAGAGAGAAGCAGCCAATTCCTGCCTGTGCATCCTGGTTTGCAACCTCAGCACTGCAGCAACCAAAACGCTGCCAATTTGAGTTGCATGTCTTTGACATTCCTGGATTCTTGTGACTCTTCACACATCTCAGTGAGCACAATCTGCTTCTTAACTTCAGCTGAACAAACCCCACAGCCTGCCTGTGGCCTCAGGAAGATGTCCTCTCACAGTTTCTCTGTGTGAGGTGAGGTACACCCAGATCAAATACAAGAACGAGGACTCCACATCCACGAACCTCAGAATAATTAGAATTAATTACTGTTCATGGGAATAAGCCCTGGCAAGGCAGCAGCCTCAGTAAAAAACCTGCAGTGCAGATGATCCCAAGATCAAAGTTCACCTCACAGACTTATCAGCAGCAGGATGCAGCTACAAAGGGAAACTCGCCATCAATTATATCAGATATCCTCACAAATTCTCCCTGTGCACACATCCCTCCCACAGGGAGCACCAAAAGAACATAAACCAGGTGCCTGTTGATTTTCCCACCTCAAAATCCAGTAAGTCCTTGATATTTTGTCAGGCTGCAGGAGATTTGGCACAAGTAAATTCATGTCACTAACAACATGAAGTAGATCAGCTGTGCTGCCAGTGTGGGACACCACTCACACATCACCCCTGTCAAAGCTTCTGTCTGAACTCTTATTTTTACTCAATTTTATGCCACCAAGAAAACCCATCTCTGGTGAGCTGTATTCCATCTCAACATTGTGTTATTCTCTGAGCACAAACGTGTACATGTGGAATTTTTAAAGTTTAACCCAACCTCCACAGGCTGGCACTTACACTCTGCTCCCACTGCAGTCACTATTCTCAGACCATTCTTATTTACTGGCAGGCAGTAACAGATTGCTTTTTATACCCCACTTTCTCCTCAGGTTCTCCACCTTTGTTCTGAACAAATACTGAACCCTCAGAGCTCTCTGAGCCTCAGAAGTGTTGGTAAACTCTGCTGAAGCTTCTCTGCAGTCAGACCAACACAACACTGAATATTTCAACAACAGCGCTTCTGTTGAGCTAATTTAGGCTTTATTTTATACTCCCAGACAGCTCAGCCTAAAGCCTACTCGAATTAGGTTTTCTTTGCTTGCTGGAAGATTGAACTTGTGTCAAGAACGTTTGTGCAGTGAAGGCAATCCCAAAGAAACCAATTAGCCACAGCAGCTGGCTTGGGATTCAGCACCAGGAGTGATACCCGAGCACTGCCAGAGCTTATCAAGTACCCAACAGCTTGCAAAGTCTCACAGGAAAATAAAAAAATACTGTAAAAAAGGGATACCATAAAAAATGGGTTTGCTGTGTTGCATAACAGAGGTTCAAAATAAATCCTGCACCTTTGGGTGCCGGCGGCAGAATTGAGCAATATTATTGCTGATAAGCTCAGCTCAGCAGAGACTGCAGACAAACAGGTCCTGGTGCAGGCTGTCAGCACATGAGAGAGACCTCCAAACCTCCAAATGCAATCAGCACTCACAAACCCTAACAGAAACATCAACTTCTCCTCTTCACACACATCTCCTCTAACATTCCAAAGCTCATTCTTGGTCTGATCTGGCCGAGCAGTGAGCCCTCTGAAGATTGGAATCGATTAAAAATCAATTAAAATCAATTGGAATCGATTAAAAAGCTGTGTATTGATACAGTGTGTGTCCATCACATCACAAACCCACTGAGCTGCTTGCACAAAGTTGGTTTCCTGTATTGGTTTCCAAGTAAAATTGATAATTCACTGTTGCTGTGTTTTGGACAATGTGCAAGAAAGTGTTTATCAAACAAAGCAGATTTTTTAATAGACTTTTGGATGTTATCATTCGTGTTCCATAGTTATTGGTTACTAAATTACTGCAGTAGATTCATTTGTTATTGTTAACTATAATATGCTGCCATTAACTACATATAATATAAATATTCAAAAATACCAAGTGTTAATATGTTACTATTTTTCTCCTTCTACTGTTTAACTTTCTTGGTTTTGTTAATACTACATTTACATCAGCAAAAACTAATTTTCTTCTCCCCAAACTTTTTTCACAATTCTTTTCCAACTAAAGTAACAAACTTAAGCCATAAGTTCACAAAAACAACTAAGTTTTCATTTTATACAGTTTTACCTATATACAATAACACACATCCCATCCTAAAACTGAGAACAAACTGGGAGGGGATGGAGGTGATGACACCAGGATGTGTTGTGCTGTTATTTCATCTCTCAGATTATTATTATTATTATTATTATTATTATTATTATTATTATTATTATTATTTCATCCCTGCCATGGCAGCAGCACAAATTGCTGTCCCTGGTTTAAATCACAACAGATTCCACGCCTGCTTCTCAGCACAGTGACAAACCCCAACCCCAGAGCCTGAACCAACACTTATGGGATAAAACATGATTACAGCAGACTTTGAGGAATAATATTGCAGCTCTTAAAGGATCTTTTAAGTTGCCAATTCCTTTCTCCACACCCTCCAGCTTAATTCCCTACAGAATTCCCTGTGCTGTTCCAGTTTCTTCTCATACCTCTGCTTCAGAAAGACCTTGGTATTAAAGCTTTTAAAATACTTTTATATCTAAACTCTTAGGAATTATGAGCAAAACCAACAATTCACTCCATGGCAAAGAAATTGTGCTAAGAATGTTCTAACACAGGACAGCCTTGTCCTTTCTTCACCCTCTTTTTCACCATTTTTCACCTCTTCTTTCACTCACTGTCAGAATTTTCCACCTTTGCAAGAGCAGAGGTACAATTCAGTTAAAGCTGATGACACAAACCTCTAACTGAAACAAAAGTACCTTCCAATTACCTCTTGCTATTTCAACAAAATGCAAAAGAAACTCTCATTAAAAAAAAAAAAGAAAAAGTCATCTATTGCTTATAAGCATTAAATATTTTAAATGTTTCATTACATTAATAACAATTAACTTCTGTGCAATCAAAATAATCTCAGTTACTTCACGAATGGCATTGTGTGGATTTCCTTATGGCCATAAAAAATCATGGAACATTTAATTAAATAGCTGGCCCATGGAATTTAATTCCAGCAGTAAGTTGCACCTCATTTGCAGCCTCCAATCTATTACCCACACACCTCTGCCTCCATAATGGCAAGTAGAAAGAAAATTAAAAATAAGACCTCAGAGAATGCAGAGAGTAAATGAAAGAGACCTTAAAAAACCCCAAAAAACTTCATTTACAGCTTTTATTTCTCAAAGAAAACATCAGTTATTCTACAACTATCAGAGAAATTATTTATCTTCTCTGTGTTTTAACAATCAAAAGAAGTCATGAGGAACATCATTTGTATAAATACTTCCCCCTTATTTCAATGAACATGCAATTTCAGCCAATTAAGAAGGAAAATTATGACCCCTTTCCAACTTAATGAAGAACAGGAATCCAAAGAGGAAAGGGAAACAAGGAGTTTGGAAAATTATATTTGGTATCTGTCATGCCTGAATGAAAAACTTTGTCCCAGCCAAAACTGGGACAGAACCCAATCTGAGAAATAAATCAAAGATCTTCCACAAAACTCTTCTTTGGTACTTTACAAATGTTAATTGGAATTACTGGAGTGCTACCAGAACCTGCTGTTATCAATAACTGAAATTGAGAGGGGAGCACAGGTTGGAACAGATCAGTGCTGGTCACGAGGGAACAGCCACAAGCAGTGCTAAAAAATCCACATTTTTCTATTGCCAGCCTCCCTTCCTTTACTAATTAATATTTGAGTATGACTGAGACAGTGGCATTAATGGGATTGCATTAAGGTCAGTGGAACAGCTCATAATGCCCCTGTGCCCTATTTGTGAGGAGCAAATAGAAGAATAAATTTAGGATAGAGCTGCCAGATTATTAAAAGATCAGACAGACATATGCACACAGATCTGAACAGATGACCTTAAAAAAAAGAGTCTGGGCAGGGACATCTAGACTGGGAACACATCAGACTACAGGCAGATAATAATATTCAAGTTTTTATTAAGACATGCAGTTGTAGTTTCTGCTCTACCTATAGGCGTGGATGAATTTAATCTTGAAGCCTTGCAAAAACAAAGCCCTTAGAACCCCAATGATTGTGTGTTAAGCCATGCAGAACCCCAGCACATCCCAGCTGCTCACATAACCTCTGCTCTGCCATGGCATTGCCCTTTCAAACACGCAGTGCCAGCAGTGCTGGAAGTGGGCATGGTGAGAGCTGCTGGGAGAACTCAGGAAGAGAACAGAAATCCAGGAAATTTCATTCCCCATGTGAAGCCACATTCCAGCTCTGCTGGCACACCCTGGGGAGCCAGGAGCCAGCCTGGACACAAAACTGAAGTGACCTTTAAAGGCAAAACTGCTGCTGGGAGCCATGAGAAGCTCAGCACGGAGGATTTGGGGAGCTGAGCCAGGGTGCCCCCGGAGCAGCTCCTGCCAGCAGCTCCCTGAGCCTCACCAGGAACAGGCACACAGCTCAGAGCTTTCCACTGACATTAGCAACCATCATTTAAAAAAAATGCAGCTAAAAAAAATCTCAATTTTTCCTCATTTTCCATCCTTTCCACAGAAGACAACAGTGGGAAGAACATTACCTTCCCTCGTACTCAAACACTGACAAATGACATTCTCAATAAGCTGTGCTATTTTATTGAACTTATGAATAAATTAATGATTGATAATTCTATTAAGGGCTACTATCAATGCTGATGGATTTAAAGCTAAGTAACTGTTCAAATATACTTCTAAAATTGGAGTTGAGCATTTTGAAATAAAGGAATTATTTGAGTAGGTATAAATGTAACCTAAGACGATATAATTATGGTAAGCACCAGCAATAAAATATATCCTGAAATAAAAATATTCTGAAATTCTCCCAAAGACAGATCCCTGCACAGTAAGAACACAGATTTCAACACTGCTCAACTTGAACATGTTGGGATGCCTGAGCACTATTGGAAAACCATTATACTGTCTACTGATGGGGTAAATCTAAGGATAAAAACAACTGAAAGAGGTCCTTAATAGACCTCACGTTTCAGAGGTGAGTTCAAATGGGAAAGTAGAGATTTTGCATGTTTTATAATCAAACATTACTGCAGGTCAGGCTGAGCAAGAAGTGCATTAAGACACAGACACTGAGAGAAGCACAGATGGAGCCATGGATGGACTTGGGCACTCTTCTGCCAGGAGCCAAATCCCTCTGGCTCCAAAGAAAGCAAATAAAAGCAGGAGATTTCCAGTAATAAAGTTACAGTTGTAACACACAGATGTTTTCACACAAACCAAACAGACAACGTGGGCATGACCCAGAAAATAAAAGCAGTTACTGCTCCTGGCACAGCTCCAGCAAAGCCCAGCACACACTGACATTGTTCCCCTTGAAACAAGAAAACACACATGGGGCCAGTTCCACCCAACTGTTTAGAATTTCTCTGCCTTACAGAGCAATAAATGTGTATCTAAAGCAAATTTATCCCCGTGCTATGAAATTATTATCAATAACAACACTGTTGCAAGGGAGGCACAAAAATACTCTTGTAGTGTTTTGGGGCACCTTACAATGAATGTGTCATTAAGCTTAAAGTCAGAGTAGAAAGGGGAAAAAAAAATCAGAGGAGAGTAATAAATCATTCTTCACTCTTCACTTTGCTAAATAAGAAGCATTTCTCCTTTTAAGCTTATGGCTGACAGAAGTTTCTGTAATGACATTGTTTATAGCTGCCCTGCAGATTTGTAGCCAGAATTGTGCTTTCACAAGTAATTGATTTTTGAGTCAGCAGCAAAATAGGGGGAAAAAAATAAAAGCAAGTGATTTTGGTGTTTGCTTCTTGGGGAAAAAATAACTTCTCTTCAGGCTGAAGCAAAACACTGCTGCTATTTTTTTTTTTCCTTGAACAACAGAACAAAAGGCAGAAGTTAGTAAAGCAGGGTGTTAATTGACTGTATCCTCTTTTTGTTTCACAAGCCATTTCCATCAGGACACTCACCTTGGACTGGAAAATCCATGCTCAGATCCCTCCTCCTTCAGGTCAGAATTTGAATGGCACACCAGAAATCAAGTCTGGGTTTCCCAGCCAGGGGAAAGAAAATCCCAAACAGATGCTCATTAACCAAGAGCTTACATGTTGCTTTTTACAGCAGAACTGTAATAAATTCTATGATCATTTCACTAAAGACCATGTGACTGAAAAAGGAGGGAGGGTTGCACAGGACCACCTCAATTTTAAGGCAATTTTAACTGCTTCTAAAAGCATTAGGTTCATAATGTTGAGCCTGGTTTAAGGCAAGGTGTTAGAAGTTGCCAAGTGCTCTATTCCAACCTTCCAGACATTTGATAAAGTGCTGGAATAAGTACCTACAGAAACGAGTACATAAAAAAAAAAAAACACTGTAGAGAAAGTAGTAAATATGCCAAATCCAAAGTAGTGCTGCAATATTTTAACTCCTTTCCTCTCACCACTTCTGCCTTTTCAGGTGTGGCACTGCCATTCCCAAGGACATCCAGGAAAGCATTTTTCTAATCAGCCTGCAGTACTTCTAATTAACAAATAACTTCTTTATTTTTTAACTGTTTCTAAACCCAAATCACATGTCCCACGGGAAGAATGGTCTAGCACATTCCAGCTGTAAAACCCAGCCCATTTCTCCTCCTTCTCCATCCCCACCAGAAAACCTCACAGACAAAAACCTAACCAGGGCAGCAATTTCCCTGCATTGTTGGGGAACTCAGGCTGTAACAAACCCCGAGTTCTGCTAAACCAGACAAAGCCCGAGCTCAGCATTTGAGAAATGACAATCATTTAGGAGCATGGGCACTGACAAGTTCCATATGGGATGTGCTCCCCCCCTGAACAGCTCTGCTCGGGATCTGATGACAAATTCCACCCCAGCCAGAAGATTCCTCCCCAATCCACTTGCCAGACAACATTTAAAGAGATAATGTTTCAGCAAACACCATTTAGTTGTGGTGGGGAGGGGGGGAAGGCCACCAGCCCCTACATTTAATTTCCAGTGAGCTGAGAAGGGCTCAGGAAGAAAATCCACATTGTGTGGCTGGGGCTGCCCAGGAGCTCTGGGCACCAACACCTGGGATGCTGGAGAATGCTGGAGGATCCTGGAGGATGCTGGAGGATGCTAAAGGATACTAAAGGATGCTGGAGGGTGCTGGAGGGTGCTAGAGGATGCTGGAGGATGCTGGAGGATGCTGGAGGATGCTGGAGGATGCTAAAGGATGCTAGAGGATGCTAGAGGATGCTAGAGGATGCTGGAGGATGCTGGAGGATGCTAAAGGATGCTGGAGGATGCTGGAGGATGCTAAAGGATGCTGGAGGATGCTGGAGGATGCTGAAGGATGCTGAAGGATGCTGAAGGATGCTAAAGGATGCTAAAGGATGCTAAAGGATGCTGGAGGATGCTGGAGGATGCTGAAGGATGCTGGAGGATGCTGGAGGATGCTGGAGGGTGCTAAAGGATGCTGGAGGATGCTGGAGGGTGCTAAAGGATGCTGAAGGATGCTAAAGGATGCTAAAGGATGCTGGAGGGTGCTGGAGGATGCTAAAGGATGCTGAAGGATGCTGAAGGATGCTAAAGGATGCTGAAGGATGCTGGAGGATGCTGAAGGATGCTGGAGGATGCTGGAGGATGCTAGAGGATGCTAGAGGATGCTGAAGGATGCTGAAGGATGCTGGAGGATGCTGGAGGATGCTGGAGGATGCTGGAGGATGCTAGGACGTGTTTACAAACTGCAGGCAGCTGAACTTTGGAGAAATGAATTCCAAAGGAGCATGCAGCAGGCCCTTTGTTCCTGCAGGAATTCCCAGCCCTCTGCTGGCTCTGCTAATGGGGTTCCCCTGCTACTAAAACACATCGAGGAGCCAGGCAGACAATTGCCCCATTTTCCAGCCTATTTAACAAGTTGAAAACATTCTTTTTGTTTTCTTGCTGCAATAAACTCAGAGGAAAAAAAAAAAAGGGTGAAACTTTCTAGGGGTAAGAATAATCATTGGTTTTTTTAAAAAACAAAACAAGCCAAGAGCAGTTGTCCTAAGTAACATTCCTTACTTCCAAGAAAATCCTAAAATTAATGGGATGGCCCTGACACTGCTCATGGGAAGCTACTAGTGAGATACTGAGTGGTACAAACAGCTAAAGGTTTTGGAAAGACAAAAAGCAGGTGGTCAGCAATTCAGCCATTCAGATAATTGACTAAAAACCAGATTTACTGGTATTTAAAACAGAGAAGGTATTAGTATGTTCTGTGTGGTTTAAAAGCAGAACACTCTGCATGTTATTACTCAGAGTTTTATTATCTCGAGCTTTTGTTATTCACACAACATCAGATGATTCAGGCTGCATCTCAAGGATTGAGCCACTTATGTTTTTCCATCACAGTATTACCCAGCTGAAACATCACATTTCCACACTTCCCCCCTCTCATTAAAAAAAAAAGAAAAAAGAAGGAAAAAAAGATTATTTATGTCACAAATTCCACTCCAAAACTAAGGGAGTTAGCTCCTCTCCACCACTGATCAAACAGTACTTCAATGACAAACTGATAAATGTACTTTTAACACCTCTCATGGCTGTTAAGGGATTACAAATGGAGATTTTTGCTGACACTGCTCCTTAGAAATTGGAGCTTCTCCTTCAGGAAAATTCAGTTTCTCTTTTGCTGGACAGCACAGATAAGCTCTGACCACAGGCACAGTTGCTAAATCATAAAAGCTATTCAGTTACTTAACTACACATTCACTTCCTCAATTAAAAAAATCCAGGGTATTAAAGTAAATTGCACAACACCACAGTCTTATCACACCTCTCATTTTTAAGGCCAACTTTTTGTGTATATCAAATATCTGCCTCTTTCTCTGAAGCAACCTGGCAAAGAGACAATCAAATCAATATTGGAATTAGCCATAAAAGAAGAAACAAACATCCATGTGGTGAATCCATTTATATTTGTATGAGAAATTATCCTCAAGAACTTCTTACCCTCCTCTCAAACAAAAAAGGTTCTGAAGAAGCTGGCAAGCTCTAAATGAAAGTTTGTGCTGGGTTAATTAATAAGTGACACCCAATTAAAAACCCTCAAGCTCCGAAATCACTGATAAACAACACACATACAAAATACTCTTATATTGATTTACAAAATGCAACAGAAAAACCTGAGTTCAAGTGCTTGTGTTGCCCTCAACCAAGCAGGACTGCAGCAAATATTGTCCTACAAAACCAAAAACTTCATTACTGGAGGAGTCCTGGAAGTCACAGGAAGGAAGATTTTTAGTAGAAGCATCACATACAACCTTTTCATTATGAGGTAAATTCTTATTTAGGTTAAATTGGGAAAAAATCAAGACAGGGATTTTGTCCATCTCTGGAATGACTCCCAGGTAAAGGAACAGAACCCAACACTCTCCACAGCAAGGAATTTCTGAAGGACACAAACCTATTTTAGCTGTCAAAAGAACTCTAAACATACCCCACAGTGCCTTTATTAAACCAACTGGATTCCCTTCCACCCCTAAAGCAAAAGTTCCACGAATGAGCAGCAATACTGAAATCTCTCTTAATTCAGAATGCAGCCAAGACCTTTTCCATCTAATTCCTCGTTACAAGATTTGCTGGTTTGGACCCACGTGTGCACATGAGAGTACAAAGGGCAAGTCCCTTGATAAAGTTATGTTCTACTGGAGATTTTTCATTGTTTTTAGTACTATTTTGCTATGGAATATTTATTGTCCTTACCACAACAGTTCCTCCCACTCCTACTCGGGATGGGGCGAACTTGTGAACAGAAGATAAACAAGGATTGTGACACAAAACTGCTTTCACTTCTGTGCAAAAATGCTGTCCTGATCCCCATTTTTCTGAAGCAGATGAATCTCTAGAAAAAGGGGGGGGGGGAAGAAAACCCCACACAACCAAACCAATGCTGGAAAAACCTCAAAATCCTCCAAAAAAAAACCAGCTGCAAATGTTCCTTGAGACTTTCTTTGCATTCATAGAGCAAATTCCATCCAATTCCTCACTTCTAGTCACCCAAAACACCTTCAGGATCTGAGGTATTTTCAGTGCTGATGTAACTGTTCCCACAGCAGGATGGAAGCTCTTTAAAGTTCTGCAAACATCGATATTAAAACCTGCCTCAGGCTCAGTGCCCATAATTTGCCATAAATTTACACAACAAACAGTAGCAGTGTGGGTGGAAAAGTCCTGGTGATGCTGGAAGCATTCCACCATTAATACCTTCAACACAAATAACAACACTCAGGTCTAAATCTCCTATAAAAACTGCTTGGTTTCTTTTTATTTTTAACAATAAGCTTACAGAATCATCCTCTTCTCCAATAGTGCTAAAAAAATAATAAATTCTTCTCAATTCCACCTTGAAGCAGGATCTTTTTTTTTTTGTTTGGGATCAGCTATCCAAAATAAATAATCATTGCATATTTATTCATGAGGAGGTGGCAGCCAACACAAAATTCATGCTCCTAATGAACTCCTGATACCAGTGGGGAACAGTAAAAACTCATTGGTGGCTCTGTCTACACGAGGATTTTATTACAAACCAGATTAGGGTGGGGATTTTAAAGCACAATAATTCTCCTGTACTAGAAATATCAACTGCATGGTCTGGCTTAATTATTTGAAGTGGATTAAACTAAACCACATAAAAGCAACTGCTGCCAGACAATAAGGAAGGTGGTCAGGGGCAAGAAGTGTGGGACAGCAATTCCAGGCTTCCCTGCACATGTGGGACTGATGGCACACGTGCAAGAAGCATCAAAGATAATTCTTTTTTCTTTTTAATGTAGCTCTGCAGCAGTTTTGCAAAACATAAATCAAGGCTCAGCAGGTAAGGGTTTGGTCCAAGGCATTAAAACACAAAGCTGTTACCCAAGACTTGGTGGTGCCATTTATGAGCTGTCTCCAAACCTTTCATTTCCTTATGGAAGGATATTTTCTCCTGCTTGCCCCTTTTCACTAAATCACCCTGAGAGAGTGAGAAAAGACATGGTTTTTTCTCATTCTTTCCTGTGTTTTTAAACTGGGATTACATATTGGAGGGCAGTGTAAGTAAAGTGTTACTGTAAATCCACACAGTGCTCACAGCACAAACTGCAAGCACAAACTGCTTAGGGTTTTCCTTTGCTGTTCCCTCAATAGCAAGATTATGCTTTTAAAACTCTGTTTCTAACTGAAATACCAGTTCCCAAACCCCTTATACCAGATAAACACAAAGTGATAATCCTCCTTACTGCCTGAACACTTGTTTAAACCCTACCAGCTTATCCTGTGCTCCTCCAAAAGCAGCCAAGTTGAACCCTGAGCAGATGAGAAATCAGAACAAGCCCAGGAAGAACACTGCAGGGAAAGAAGAGGAACAGAGGAGTAAGGAGTGTCAAAGCATCTCATTGGAAACTGCAAAAATCGAGTTTACAATACCCCACATTCTATAAGGTTCAAGGCTGTGGTAACAATAAAAAACCAGCACAGATGCACACCACAGAGATGGTTACTTCTTCTAAATCCCATTCCTGAAGGCCTGGAAAGATCCCAGCAAAGCCTTACAGGTGCCACTTAGAGATGAAATAGTTGCACATTACCTCTAGCTCCTCATCAGGGGAAACAGACTTTTTGTGGCCTCCTTTCCTCCACTACTGACAAGTCAGAAATTACTGACAAGCCTTTAACATGTCTGGCTAGCAATGACATCATTGCCTGGCTCCTTTTGTCCAGCTTCTCTTTGTTTTTTATTGCACACCCATGCCTTAAATGGCTCCCTAGAAACAGAGACTGGACAGGAATAAAGGGGAAAAAATGTGATATTTATTAGAAAGGTCTTCAGGTGCACACTTTGGGCTCTAGAGGTCTTGCTTTAGTGAATCTCAAAATGGACAACTACAGGTCATGAGTGCTTCACACTTTTATATCAACATAAATTCACCAACCAGAACCCAGCCAAGGATGGAATTTGCCCAAGCTTGCCCCTCTCTCCCCAAGATTGTGGTTTGCAGTTCTTGTTTCTGGGTGTCCTTGGAGAGCAAGTTAGAGGTTTTGTTATGTCTATCTTAGCACAGAGAACAGCACTGAACGAGCTCCAGAAAACTTCAGAGTCACACTAGCAGTACAGGATTTGAAAAATACAGAAGTTAAAACCTAAGGCATCACCACGAGCCTCAAGGACTGCTCAGCTCTCTGTGGCAGGAGTTAAAATCCAGAACTGCAGTAGCCACTTCTGCTCCATAATTAATCTTTCCCCTGACACAGTAGTTAAACAAATGTGCTTCATAAATTTTCATTGCTAACAAGTGCAGGATGATTGAAACTGGGAGCTGTTGAAATGCAGTCCATAGGTCCTGAGCTAAACCAGAGAGGAGACTGAAAGCAGCACCCAGGGTTAAATTATCACTGACCAAGGAATATCCTGCCCAGTATGGAAACTGGGGGAATCAACTGGGGATGGGCATCAGTCAGTGGCTCTGTCTTGGCTTTAATTCCTCTCTTTTTCTTCATTTTCTCTTCTCATTACCACAATGATAATATTTTATTTCAATAATTCAATTGTTCTTATCTCAACCCACGGGTTTTACCCCTTTTTTCTGATTCTTTTCCCCATCCCAAGTAAGGGAGGAGCTGTGTGGTACTTGGTTGCTGGCTGAGGTTAAACTCATCTCTTTAAGTGCTGCTAAGTTGAAAAGTATTTGTTTTAAACAGTTCATGATTTGTATTCACACTAAGACACTGCAGTATTACTTGGCCCTGCAGTGAGTGCCCACGGAGATAAGAGGATCCTTCACATTTCAAAGCATTAAATTCATAAACACTCCTGGAACATTGGAAACTCTGCAGAATTCTGTTCTAGGCAGAGTGAGTGAGGATGCAGCAATGCAGACAGCACCACTGCTAGAACCTCACTGAAAGCTCAAGCACAACTGCTAAATTCCAGATGAGAACTGACTTCCAAACTAACTTCTTTTCACCCAGAATGAGGTGCTGAGGCTGACACAGGAAGGGACAACCTCAGGGATTGCTCTGCTCCTTCCTCCCTCCCAGCAGCTCCTCTGGGGTGAGATACAGCACCAGGGCGAGCTGGAGACAGCACAAGTTAGGAGCTGCAGAGTGGCATAAATCTAATTAAGTCTAAGTGGTAAGACTAAAGGAATGTAAATTAGAACCAGATACACATCAGCTCCCTCACATGCACTGAATCAGACTTCCTCTGGATTCTCTAAATCCAGCCCAGCATTCCTACCCTGTGGAGCTCAAAAATCAAACTACAGTCTTAGGCAATAGTTAACCAAAAATAATGCATTTAAGCTCAAGAAGATTGAGAATACATATTCAAAATAATGCTTTTTAAAATGTAGCCAAAAGAAATCCCTCCCCTCCCCAGGCCAAAATCATGGTTGAAATTATTTCTTCAAGGAGCTCCACTGTTGGTCATTTTAGCAATAATAGTCAAAAACTAGGGAAAATCAACCAAATCATCTCTCCAGAGCAGCACCACTGAAAACTTGGGACTTACCCAGCAGCAAAGTGAACATGCAAGAACAGCAAAAGCAACATCCATTATAAAGCAGATTTACAGCAGCAAACCAATTATTTTATTCCACATTCAAGGCAAACCATTTTCAAAAATATATATGGAACAAAGACCAAAAGAAGAAAAGCTGCATTCACCTTAAAAGGTGATTCTATGCACAGAAGGCACTCAAAAAAGCAGCTTGAAATCCAAAATACCATTTTTGTAGTGGGCACCTCCTGAGAGCCCAGAGTGCACACACTGCTCAGAAAGCACCAAGGACATTCTGAGCATGCAGGTGACAATCTCATCTGGGAAGTGGCACTGAAGCTTGGCAGCATTGAAAATATTATTCTAACTTCAGTTAACCCACCTGAGACTCTTAGCACAAAAATATTAGCCCAAAAAATGGGCAATGTGAGCCTCTGACTGTTCCAGTCCTGTAATTCCCTTTTACAGTCCTGTAATTCCCTTCTGCTGAAGTGAAAGGCAAATGAAGAGCTCCTTACTAATGGCAACCCTGAGGGGTTTTATCAGCTGAAATCTTTGCAGCCCACCCAGCCATGTGTCCTTAAATGAGAACAGAATTAGCAGAAACTATCAGAATTATCCAAAATTATCAGGGAGCCTGAGCTCCCAGAGCAGCCTTAGTTTGACAGCAGCTCCACCACCACGTTTTGCCTGCTACCAGTGCAGCTGCAACTGGGAAAAGAGAAGAACCCTCACATGAATTTATTCTGAAATAACAGCAGGGATTCTCTGCTGATCCATGTAAACCTGAGGTGCTGGGTGTGCACCAGAGGAAAACAACCTCTGAAGATAAGAGGATCCCTCACATTTCAAAGCATTAAATTCATAAACACTGCTGATATTCCTGCACTCCTGGAACATTGGAAACTCTGCAGAATTCTGTTCTAGACAAAGTCAGGGCTTTCTACACCACCCTGAAGGTATTTTTGTACACATCTTGGACTTGGGTAAAGTGCCAGGCTGGATCAAACCATGGCCCACAGTGCAGATGTGCAGCAGCAGGGTGTGCCAAGGCAGGGAACTCACGTTTCTCATCATCAGCATGCACCAGAGATGCTGCTCTCGACAGAACATCCAAGGGAGTCTCCATTCCTCTCTGTGGCCTGCAAAATTCAGAAGCAAGGATTCAGAGAGCAAACTTAAGCTCCCCAGAGCACACACACACACTCACACACCCCAGCTTACAGAAGGACTAATGCACTACAGGAGCACAGTGGCAAAAAAAGAACCAAAAATCCAAGTTTCTGCTGTTCTTTTCATGTTATACCAGCCCAGGACTCGTTAAAAATGTCATTGCTGAAAACAAGGAAATGCTGGGGGCTGGATCCTCAGCATTCCATAGACTTCCCCTCCATACTCTCTTCCTAAGCCCAAAGTAGAATCATCCAAATTTTATCCTTTTATTAAGATTTTTTCTATTTTTTTTTCTATTTTTTTTAACTAATAAACACATAGTTGGACTCTGGGTGTGTGCATGTACAACCACACACTGAACTGTATTTTTTTCCATCATCATCACACCTCAGTAGCTGTTTGTCCCCTGGGTTTTGCCCCTTACAATACATAATTCCCATCCATGAAAAATTAACCCCACCACGTTAAAAATGCCCATTTCAGCACTACACCAAAGCAAAAGACTCCCATAAAAGCAATCATTGTATTGCAGCTTCTCCAAGTTTCACATGAAGAGCTTCAAGACTGAAAAAAAACCATAAAATCCCAGTACAAAATTCCAAAAATATGAAAGGGAAAGGAAGGAAGAGAATAACATGTTGTCAAGATGTTTTTATTACAAGGCCAACAACTTATATGTTTTCAAATAAAAAGGCAACAACGCAGACAGAACTGTTAAAAAATAAATGGAGAAAGAGAAAAAACCCAGAACAACTAATGGTTTTTGTTGAGGATTTTCCACTAAAAACTTAGCAAAAACTTCTCTCCTAAGAACTGTTTACTGTAATTTACTTTATTGTATGATCTTAAAAAAAAAAAAAGGTAGTGGCAACTCCAGAAATCTCCAACACATGTCCAGTGTGTACATTGACTTAACAACAAGCACATGTTTGGGAAGCAATTTCCTTGCCTTTGCACTAAAACAATAAACCTCACTATCCTCACTCCCTCTGCCTAAATCACTCAAAGACTTTCAACTAATCAAAGACTTTAGAGCCTAAGAGAAAGGATTTTAAAGCATTTGTAAGTTGAAACAATGTGTTGTTAAGCTTAAAGCATGTATTTTTTGAGTTTCAGTAATGAAATCCAGTAAGATTTCCATAGAGCTAAAGAAGAAGAGACAAACTTGAAATAACCAAGTGTATTGAGGATTAAAACATCATTCTCCCTCCCTGCCAGAATCAGCTTTTGCTCAGGGAGAATATTTTAAATAAACTTCTAAAGTCAATTAACTCTTTCATTTAAAGACAGTACCTGTGGGCAAGAAGGCTCAGAAAACAAGATTTTAGCTTATTTTTCTGAGTTTGTCTTCTTTATTTCCTCCTTTCACACCTGGCCACATTCTCCCCCACACCAGAGCAGAGATTGGGAAGAGGATGTTCCCTGAAAAAAGCCTTCAGCACCATTCCCCTCAGGTCCCTCAGCTGATGCTTTATTGCTTTCACACATTTTGTTTTCTTGGCTTTTAAAAGAGCAATTCCTCTAGGAGAATGAGAACTCTCAGGTTCAGATTTGTCTGATCAGGGGATGCACACTGAGGTCACTCAGGATTCAGTGCTACCCTTCAAAGGCAGCAACACAAACATTGTTTAACTCTTTAGGGAAAAAAAAAACAAAAAACCACCACCTCTTGCTAAAGAACAACATAAAGGACAATAAAATGTCTCATTAAAATACAAATTGCCCTTTTTCTTTCAGCTTTCCAGTAATTTTCAAATAATGGGAGTAGCAGATGCCCAATCCCTTTCCGGAACATGCTCCCAGTAAGAGAATTAACTGGTGACAGAAAATCCACACTGGGAGAAGGAAACAGGAACCAAGTCTTAATTCTGCTCAGGAAATTAGACACTTTAAAAACAACTTGACTAGAAGTGGCCTCAGCAGAGCTTTGCAGCTTTGTGTATTACTGAAGTTCATAGCACGAGAGAGCTCTGAGGTGTTCCCCTGAGAGCAAGGCCTCGTGGAGGATGCTGTGTTCATTCAAAAACTGCAAATCCCAGATATTCTGTGACTTTTTTTACACAGATTTTAAAAAATTACCTGCAAGGAGTTGTACACTGCCAGATCATTTCTGAACTAGTGTTAAATACCACTTTATTTTTCAAATAATGTTAAAAATCCCTTTATCTCTAAATTAGACTAACAAGTCAGTGGTTACAGTTCAGGAAAGAAATAAAGGTTGTCCAGGAAGAGTGAGAGAGGAGGGATCCTCTCTTAGCTCCAAGTTTAAAGCCCTAATTTGATCAGGGCAAGGTCAGCAAGTGCTGCAGCTGGGCCAGGGCTGCCTTGAGAGAGTCATGTTTCAGAAAGGAAAGACCAGTGCACTTCCCAGGGCTCCAAGAAAAAAAAAAATTAAAAAAAACCCCTAAAAACTAAACAAACAAAAGAAAGNAAAAAAAAAAAAAAAAAAAAACCCCCCCAAAAAAAAAAAAAAATATCAAAACAAACAAAAAAACCCAAAAAACAAACAAGTTTAAAAGGACACTCCTGACCAAATGCAGCTATTTCTCAGTGTGACACGAACCTGTCTGTGCAGCAGAACTCAACCTTGAATCTTTCTCAGTGTCCTCACCAAACTCTGTGCACACACTTGGCAAGGGAGAGCAAGAGAGGAGTGAAACTCAAGGTACAACTGATGATTTAAACACCATGGCAGCAGCTCCCTGAGCAAGGGAGAGCAAGAGAGGAGTGAAACTCAAGGTACAATGATTTAAACACCATGGCAGCAGCTCCCTGAGCATATCTCGCTGGTCACAAAGTCTGAGCTGTTAAAACTCGAGGAGCCACGAGCCAGAAGCACTTTAACAAGCATTCCAGATATTTTTATCTACTGTGATTTCAAATAGTAGTTGAATATCTCATGCAGGGCTCTCATTTATCAGTCACTGCTCCCACTCAGCACTGCCCTCTCACCTGCACAGCAGCAAAGAAACTCCCTGGGAAGCAGCAGACATGAAATGTGAAATCAGAGATGGCTGAGACTCATCTGATCCACCTGGCATTTTTCATGCAGCACCTGAAGCCCACAACACCCATCAGTCTAATGAAAAACATCTTATTTTCCCTCTCCTTTGGACATTTTTGCAGGTTCCAGGAACACACAGAGTGCTCTCAGCTTTGCAAATGCCTGCTCATGTTGTTTTTCTTTTTTGAAGGCTGCAGAGAAGTGAAAGCTTTTGAAAATGAACAGTTAAATGTTTTCAGGGATTTCACCTTCCAAGCATCAGGAAGAGCACGCAGGGAAAATCCCTGAGGTTGCTTGTTTGAAATTCAGTCAAGAGGCAGCAGAGCAAGCAGCAGCACTCACTGAGCCTGAACACAGAGACAATTATTTCATCCCTCCAGAGGGAATATTCACAGTGGGGGACGTCAGGAGAGATGGGAGATAAAGAGGAGAACTTTGCATTTGATTTTTAAAAAGGGGGAATAGCGAAGGGAGAGAAAGGGAAGAGAACCAAGGATGATGTTTGGGCAGGGATCTCACTATGGACACCTCATTAGGATGGTTCTGGCCTAGGACAGAGCTTAGCTCAGGTCAGATGCCAAAAACAAGGACTAAACTGAACTTTTATTTCCAGGTTTCTCTCTCCACAGAGAGATTTTTATTATTTAACTTTATTGTTCTTTTCCTGTGTATTTGTTAAATAAATTGGGTTTTTTTCTCTTTCACTTTCCTTCAAAAAAAAAAAAATTCTTTTTTCCCAAACCTAGTAAAAAAAAAAAAAGTAACTACAACCTATTTTCCATCAAAAAAATATTCTCCTTTTAATTTGTTTCAAAGAAGAGTGACAAGGCACTGGAGAAACCATCAAGACTAAAGTGTAGATAAGCACAAGGAAAACAAACTTAAGTGAAAAGCGAGGTCAAATAGGTCAAAAGCAGCTCCCAGCTGGGGAGATAGAGGCACAGAACTGCCCAAACTCATCCCCAGAAGTGCCTAGAGAGAGACAAACCTGGCTGATTTCAGTGGAAGAAAGTGAAACTGGAGAGGAAATCCAGATAGAACTGATCAGCACAACCAGGCCACACCAGGAAGGAAGATAAAGCAGAAATTCAATGCAAAATAGGTAAATATCATTTATTTTATATAATAGGAGAAAGCAGAGTGTATTTGCCCCCTGAATGAGGATAATGATAAGCACGTTGTAATCAATAATCTTCTCAAATAGTCACAACACATTTAAATTTCTTCAGCTATGCTTAGAACAGAGCTTCTCCTTGAGGATGGAAAAAGGCAGGGTTGAGATACCCACGTGAAATGTTAAAATGTGAAAGGTGAAATGCCAAAGTGCTCACTTTAGGTCATGACTACCAAGTAGCACTGATCATCCTCTACATTTACAGCTCACAGTCTCGAGTGTAAGTTCAGGCTATTTTACTAAATACCACCTTTTTTTATTTCTTTTTTTAATGCATTTATCCTCTACTTTGGGGGTGTTTCAAACCATGCTTGTTATGCATGTGGAAAATGTGTTTGAACAGGCAAAGCTTCAAACAGAAACAAACAATGATTTAAATCATCACGCAGAGAATTATAAGCTTAAAGCAGAGCTTTGGTATTTTACCTTGTGCTTTTTGTTGTCTTGTTGCACAAATCCCCCTTAAGGAGGCAACATTAAAAAAAAAAAAGCTATTACTAATGCTATTTGAACTGAAAGCTAACAAAGGTAAGAAATCTAAGGTGGGGAAGTCCAAGCTGCCCTTGTCTTGTACCTACAAGATCACCCAGAGCATCCTAAGTGTTACACAATCTGCTGCACACACATGATGAAACTTTTAACCACGGTAAAGAGAACTGAACCAAACTTCTCTTTTCCAACAGAAAACTTTCAGGTGTCTCTGGAAAAAAAACCAATTCACCACTGCAGTGTGGAGAGGCTGAGAAGGTTACCCAAGCTACTCCTAGCTAAATAGGAAACTGATGGTTTATGATGTGAATGCTCTTAATTGACCTTCCCCAAAGGTCTGTACCCACATTTTCTATCCTATTTCAGCTGCCAGGCTTATTTCATAGCAGAGTGTCAGACCTGCCCCTCTCAGCAGCACTCCTGGGTGCTCATCCCTTCAGCTCTGGCCCAGCTCCTGCTCCAGGGTGGGTGTAAAAGCTGACCCCCACCCCACAGAGGGGTTCCTGAGCAGGGATGGAACAGCATCCTGCCCCAAAACACCCCAGCCCTGCTGGGGATTCAGCAGCAACTGTTCCAGCCCAGTCGTTCAAAGAAGAAAATGCAAATGGACAACAGACGAGCCTCAATTCTACCTAGAGTCCTGCGGGTCAGATCTGTATCTTGCTAGTGAATCAAAGCCCTCCTTGGAAGTGATCCCACAAAGCCTCACAGCCTGATCCCGAACACCAAGGTTATAACTGTGTATCAGTAAGAAGAGGCGTGGAGAATTTAAATGAAACACATGCCACGGCAGAAATCTCC
Source organism: Erpornis zantholeuca (assembly GCA_013400515.1). Lineage (NCBI taxonomy): Eukaryota > Metazoa > Chordata > Aves > Passeriformes > Timaliidae > Erpornis > Erpornis zantholeuca. The sequence goes on along the minus strand of VZTN01025351.1, from coordinate 215,463 downwards.
TCGCGAGTTCACAGATAGGGAAATACAAATAAAGGCCTTCAAGTCTGCAGAAGAGCTTTAAAAAAGTTTTTTTTATTAAGGCAGGAGAGGGATATTGCTGCCCAGTTTTATAGGATTTTGGATGCAAGGGTTCTCAGTATCACTCTCTGCAAAGTCTCACTCAGGTTTCCCACGCTGCAGTTTGTTTCCCTGTGAGGAACGCACTTTAAACAACTCTCAAAAGTCAGAGAAAATCTAATCAGAGAAATTACCCTGCAGGAGAAATCCTGGAACTCTTGATCAGCCAAGTCCTCTTTGGTTTAATTTTAAAAAATGGCCATTATTTCTTGTTCCTGATAACCCCGAAGCACCAACAGAGCAGAAGGGAAGCATGCTGCTGGATGGATTCTCCAAGGCCAGTGGGAACGCGAGTTAAATTCCCATTCATCCACTCTCAGAACAGGAGTGCGCTGCTATCAGCGCGGACAGCTTAACCCAGGGAATTAATTACTGCTCATCAATTACCGCTGTGGAACACACAGCCAGCCCGACCCCGGCGCTGCTGAAGGCTAAATAAGAGATTTCTGCCGACGGAATACATCAGACACAGCGCCCTTGGGACGCGTTCTAGAAGGTTTCACCTCCGCTACCGACACGGCGCCGGGGATTTTCCCTGCAGGAAGAACACGCGGCTCGGCGGGAGCGCAGCTGCAGCAGCTTCGCTTCCCGGTGCTGGGGACAGCCCGGCACAGGCGCTCCTGCAGGGGGGCGATTCCTGCGGGTCCCGATGGCCGCGACCCCGGGGCTGCAGCCGGCGGAGCGGGTCCGTCCCGCGGTGGGTCGGAGCGGGTCCGTCCCGCGGTGGGTCGGAGCGGGTCGCTCCCG
>VZTN01025351.1:185560-214222 GCA_013400515.1 Erpornis zantholeuca | reverse complement strand
AGCGCCATTAGGGTAATGAGCCGCTGACGTCACGGCATCGCAGGTAGGGCGCGCTCCGGCCCGGCCCCGCCCCCGGGGTGGGGCTGGAGGGAGGAGGGACGCAGGGGCGGAGGGACGCGGGTTCGAGACCCGGGCGGGCCGGGGGCGACACGGGAGGGGACAGGAGAGCACGGGCGAGGACAAGGCTGCTGCTCTCCCACCCTGCCCTAACCCGAAACCTTTTCCTCCCCCCTCGGGAAAACCTACAGGCAAACAACACAATCTCAACGACGCCTACGGGAAAATGACAAAAAAAAAAAATAAAAGTATCTCTCGTGAGCAAAGCTCTTTATAAAAGCAGAAAGGTGCGTTCCGAGTTAAAGCACGCTGTCACGGCATCCGACGAAGGGCAGCCACACTGAAACACGCACGGGCGACGAGGAGCGAGTGTTCCGGGGGCTGCTGCGGCTCGCTCGGCCGGGCTGGAGGATGGGGGTCCCCTCCAGGCACTCCGCTCCGTCTGACGCTGATCGCTGGCAGCACCGCCCGCACTGCGTTTCCTGTTTACTGCTCGCACCGCAGCGGGGTTTTACAGGATCCCTGCTCCTGATATGACTCACTCGGCCACCGGAGGAACCGCCGGCAGCCAGACTTGTGTGAGAGTACAGCTGAGCCCTCGCCATGGCCCACAGAGCGCTCCCCTCCCTTTCTCTGCCCACCATCGGAGCGCCCGGAGCGCTCCGGTCCCCGCACACCGAGCTGCCGCAGCAGCACCGCACCTGCTCTCAGCATCCCGAACACCTCTCCCGTGGCAGAGCTCCAAGTGTGCCATTTCCAAGATTCCAACAATTTAGGAGCGAGGCTTGCTGAAACACTCCGCCTGTTTTTAGCAATGTTATCAAAGCAAGCTGTCGGGCAGCTTGTGCGGCTGGAGGAGCCGCTTCCCAGAAGCCAAGCCAAGGTTTCTCCAAGGCACTCTGAAGAACCTGGGGATGCTGTTCCCAGCGACAGGCTCGCAGGAATGAATTCCAGAGCAGGAGAGGACATGGGAAAGCGCCGCACTGATTTTCTGGTGTCCACACCGAACATCAGTCATCACCAAACAGGTCCTAGAACGGTGCACTTTATCCTCACAAGGATCTGAGGTTGCCTCAGGCGGCTCTCCGAGTGCATTGCAAAGGGAAAGAAAGGGACAATAAATCAACCTGAGCCCCACCAAGAGCCTTAGGGTTGCAGATTAGTGGTGGAACCCAAAAAGAGCAAAGGGCGGCAGAAACAGAGAGCGTCTCCGTGGAATTCTGCTCGTGGCATTTCTGCTGCCCAGCTCCTCCTCCCTCAAATGCACAAGTACAGAAAAGGCACCACAACTGTCTGGGCTGGCTCAAGGAAAAGAGGCACGGCAGGGTTTATTTTAGATGCTGAAAGGGGGGTTTCTGCATGAGATGGTGGAGGGAACACAGCTCCCACACGGAGCCAGAGGTGCAGCCAAAGCAGCAGCCCAGCCAGGCGGTGTGGGAGGTGCAGGGCAGGGAACGGCTGGGATGAACCCACACACCCTGCTCTTGGATTCCTGGAAAGATCCAGAGCCCATGAAGGCTCTGTCCTGTCCAGTTCCCATTTAAAAGTCCATCAAAATCATGCAAGAATAGCTGACACTGAAGTATTTTCATATCCTTGCAAGGACAGGTCATGAGATCTCCGGGCCACCAAAAGCTAGCCAAAAGCACGTTCCAAACCTAAATTAAATCCAGATTTAGACTCCACACACTCAGTATGTCTAATAGGAAGATTAAAAAAATGAAATGCATGTAGTGTCAGAACAACCATGAACATAATTTCATACACGTTGCAAAACCTTCATCTAGGACATCTATAACAATGTAAGGTAATATTTATATATTTTTAATTGATATTGTATTAATAGGCTACTGGAGATTGTTTTCATTACCAGCAAGCAAGAAGAGGAGTTTGATGATCTAATATTTGGGAAAAAAAGTAGTCAAAATAGTAATGTAAAACTTGTTTGAGAAAACAAGATACTGGACAAGAAAAATACCATGAAATATGGAAAGCAGAACCACAGGCCCTGAGAAAAGATGTGAACTAGACATTGGTACATATCACAAGAATTAATTGCTGCAGACTAATTACAAGGCTTTTGAATATGTATCTCTGAGAAAAAAGTCTGCCACTCCTGTTTATAACTGCTGGAGGGAAGAGGTGGGAAGGGTTTCTTTGTTTAACCAGACAGAGCTCCTGGGATGAGGAGGAGCTTGAGGAAAGAGAGGTCAGAACAGCTTTTGATCCTTTGGAGCTGCTGTTACAGCTCCCAGCAGAAGTTTTAGAACGGGGCATTGATTAAACATCTGAGGAGCCTGAGGAACATCAGTGACCTCCTGCCCTCCCCTACAGACAGGCTGCCCACGGCAGGGAGGTGTCAGCATCTGGAAACACCAAAAACATGAAGTGCAAGTTGTCAAAAGGCTGGAAATGGTGGAAAACAAATCTTAACACAGCACAAGAACGCCTTGCAGGAGCTGCTGAGCTCAGCACTGCTGCTCACCAGGCAAATTCACAGATCAGGAAAGCAAAGGCAGTCTTGGGTGATGAGCTGCATTTTGTTTTGCTGGGGTGTTAAGATTTGGTTTTCATTTAGCACAAACTTTCTAACCCAACAAAGGCTCTTTGCTGACTAAGATACCAGCAGAAATTTATTCTGCTGGAACCCAGGCACTGCCCAAGATAGTTGAGGGTTTGTAGCTGAACTAAAACAGAAGCAGTGCTTCAGCCTTACCTAGGTAAGTCACCCAAGGCATGATGCAAATCCTGGGACAGACTGCAGCTGCCACTCCTGTTCCACATGGATATTAATCACCAAGAATTAATCACATTCTCCACACAGTGTGGCCAGTGCAACAGAAGGGAGGGAGCTGGCATTGTGGCTGGCTGTGGATCTTAGCTGCCTCAGGACAAAGTTTTAAGAATTTTTTGGTTGTTTTTTTTTTCAGTATAGAGGCAGGAATGGTCCTGAAACCAGAGGGGAAAACCCCATATTCTAGCAAATGCAGTCTGCAGGGAGATCCTGGGGCCCAGTCTCACAGACCCTACTCAAACATTAATCCTGCAATTATTACTGAAATGAAGCCTCACATCTGTTCCACGACCAACCCAGAAAATAAAGCATTGCCACTGTAATAAGAGTTCCTTAGTGCCATCTCATTTTGTTTCTCACAATACAGATACTTCTTTTCCAGCAGCCAGGAATGCCTCAAGTTCCCTGGAGCCTGCAGAGGAGCCCAGTGTGTACCAAACTCTGCACAAAGATGAAGTTGGTGCTGAAAGCAAACACCTTTCTCACAGCCAGCACAAACCCCATTATTTGTCACAGGTTTAATAAGGCATGGCTGTGCTTTGCCACCTCTGTCAGTCCAATTACAATGCCTGCTTCCATCTATCCACACCTTCTTTTAATAAAACAGCTTAATTTTACACCAAATGCCAGCAGCTTTTAAAATCAACCTCAAAGCAGGTTTTAGCACACACAGATTACGTGGCCTCAGAAGCAAACATCTTTTCAGCAATGTTAACACTCCTAAAGTGAATCTAAAACCCTTCCTTGCAAAAATCCACCTTCACCTGCACTGCAGCTCAAAGCTGCTTTACATAAAAACACACCCCAAATTCAAAACACACAGGATTTAAATTTTCTTGAAGATAGTTTATTATTTCACTATGATGCCAGGATGGTTTTTTACCTTTTCTTTTATACTCCTCTTGTATATCCTTTTATGTAGTTTTCTATGTATTCTTAATACTTTTAGCCTGCATACTTGTAATTTTCCAATGCCAATAACTTAACTGAAACCCACTGTTCCATTAAACCAGAAAATCAAACATTCTAAAATCCACAAACACCAAAATCCTCTCCAGAACACATTTGGGAACCTCAGCCAGGCCCAGCCAGGGGGAAGGTTCCTCACAACGAGGGCTTCACTCCAGCCTCTCCCTGGGGGATCTTTGATAAATATGTTAATTTTGCAAAGCCTATAATTGTGTGTATTTCGGTGTGTGGGGGCAGTGTGTGCATTTTGGGGCATTCCACCTGGACCAAGTGCTGCACCCAAGGATCCTGAAATAAATCCTGAGGTAAAAACCCCTTTTCCCCATAAAAACCATGGTTTGGTTTTAATTTTGAGACCAGGGAAAGGCAACAATTACCCCTCAATGTGTTAAATTGCAGTAATTCCAGCCAGACAAGTTGATCCAAACTGTAAGCTGATGGAGATGGTTATTTATTACCTGCTTCAAGACAAAGCTTGCCCTCTTCATAATTGTCTGCCCCATCCTCCCAAGGAAGATGAAAAGAGTGTAATTTCAGTTGGAGCAGGGTCAGAACAGCAGCATAATCCTCAAGCACACAGTGAGATACTTTCAGACTCAAACAGAACCATGAGCACCACTAACTCTGCTCTTTCAGAACACTTAACCACAGGTACTCCTTGCTTGCATTGTTCTAGAAAAGATTTCAGCCCATGGAGGTTCCCATGAGATGAAGACAGAGAAGATAGCTGAAAAAAAATTAAATACAAAAGGAGATTAACAAATGAAAATCAACCTCCTGGCCACAACCTGTTGGTTTTAATTTGTTAAAGTTTTGTTAAACACTGATAAAAAGACCACAAATGGTTCACAGCAGAACTCCAAATGGCAAATTTAGTGTAAAAGGGAGGTCAGTATTGTGAGTGATCCATGGCTGAAGGTGAATATTCAGAGTCACCTCTTTATATTGCACTTTTTTCTTATGCAGTAAACATCCATACAATAGATTTAACTCCCTATTTGATTTGCATCTTATCTCTCACACAGGCCCAGATGAACTTTAGTCCAAGTGGAATCGTTAAAATCATGAACAGGTTGCATGATCATGAGATGCAAAGTTATTTTCAGACTTTCCACATTAATTCATGGTGAGCTACATCATCTACATACATTTGCAGGCTGGAGGAAAAGATTCTTCAGCCACCAGCTCAGGTTTTGCTCCCAGGAAACAGGGACAGGACAAGGGGAAATGGCCTCAAGCTCTGCCAGGGGAGGCTCAGGTTGGACAGCAGCAGGAATTTCCCCATGGAAAGAGTGCCCAGGCCTTGGCAGGGGCTGCCCAGGGAGGTTTGGAGTGCCCATCCCAGGAGGTGTCCAAGGAATTCCTGGAGGTGGCATTCAGGAATTTGGGCTGGGGACAAGGTGGGGATCGAGCACAGCCTGGACTCGGTGGTCAGGGAGGGCTTTTCCAACCTCCATTATCCTATGATTCTCTAATACAAACAGCACACCAATTTTCAGTTCTGCACTGGAAAGGGAATCCTGCTCAAATTAGTCAGAGACAAACTGTACAAAGAGCAGAGGAGACATTCTTCAAACAGCAAAAACACAAAGCAAAACAAAGCAGATCTTTAAAAGCAGCTGTGCAAGTACAACAATTCAATATAAGCCCCTTTAAAATGCTGTCAGAATCTGAAGTGCAGTGATGCATTTCATCATCTGCTGCTGTCTGCAGGGAGCTCACCTTCAATGTGCCAAAGTGCTGCTGACTCAGGCTCCTCCTTGGCAAGGCTCTGGTGCAGGGATGCAGGGACAGAGGGAACAGGGGGTGCACAGTGAGCTCAGTCCCACCATCTGTGACCCAACACCAGCCCGGGGAGGCAACGAGGGGGAAGAAACAGAATAAACAATAAAAGAGATTGTCTTTTGTGAGAATGACTTGGTTTGAAAAGGTTTTGCCCCAGAGCCAAAGCTCTGTGTCAGCCCTGCCCCTCTCCTGCAGCACTTCTTGAAGCATCCTAGGAAGGTACAAACTTCTTGGCTCTTGCTCTCGTACCCAGAGTGAGCCAGACATCTCAGCACTGCTGAGAGCAAGACAGCTTGAGGATGGCAATGTTAAAAGAAAAAACCAAAACCACAAACAGAACCAAAAAAAAAAATCCCCACAGAATGCTCCCTTCTCATGCTTCACCATGAATTTTAAAATAGGAGGTTTGGAGAAACTTTGGCAGGAGGCAGAGATTAAGCAAATAATCACTGTGTGGGAACACAAGCTTTCAAATTTACCACGTGCACCATGGAGCTAAATAGGTCCCATGTAGAGAAGTAATACAAATTAATTCAATAATGAGATGTTTTACTATTTACTTGGCTTACTTAATTGAGTAGGGGAGGTATCTTAAATATCAGGTTCAAGGCTTTCAAAGAAGGTCTCACACTACAACAAAGGGAAGGAACCAAAACATAGAGTGTTATGATCAGTTTTTAGTTTTTGTTTTAAAAGACAGCTCCTTGTGGCTGCAAACTCCTCAAAACCAAATTTATTCAAATTTAAAACCAGGAAGAACCCTCTATACTCATTACACTTGCACAGATTTTTCAGTCAGATCAGTGTGTTGTCTTTGCAGCTGCAAGATCTTCCATTTCTCAGAAAAAATTGTGTATAACCATTCAAATAATCCCCACCACTACTGGAAAGGATTTGGCAGAATGCCAGATTATGAAGGAAAAAAAAATTACATGGAAGTTCTTAGATTAAAGATATAACTAAAATATTTGGAGTTTGCATGAATAATTTCAGAATGTACAGTCTGAAGCTTCCTGTTCATGTACTAAAACTTAATCCATTTCTAAACATTTCTGATTGAACCAGGCTGAGTAAGAGGTTAAAACACACAGGGGTAAAGTGATTACTGCCTCTCCCTAAGGCAGTCATTAAGTCCAGGATCAGTTAGCAACTGTGGTGGAGATTTTTATCTAGAAAAACAGGTAAATAAGGTCACTGCAAAACTTCATGAAACCACAGTATCAAAGGTGACAGAGCAACTGTTGGCTCAAAGAAAAAGCAGAGCAGAAAATAGCTGTGGAGAGGTAATGTCTCTTTTTCCTGCAGTAGGGAATACAAAGAAAATTCATTTTCTACACAGACTATATGGCCAGCAGAGTGACTTTGAAAATGAAGAATACTTTGTCCTTTCTCAACACCTTACCCATGAAAAGCTGTCAGACACATGCTGACCTGATATTCTGACCTTCAAAGCATATTTCAACTTCAATTCTATTTTTAAAATAATTGCTGGGAAAAGGCATGAGTCACAGTGCTTGGATCCCCCTGCACTGGACACTCACCAAGGGCTCTGTTCATTCTGAGGTTCCCCAAGTCAGAACAGGCTCTTGCATTACCACCTCTGTGTGAAGAACAAGGTTCAGTTCCCTCAGCCTCCCAGGAATCCTGGCCTCTATATCCATCCTGACCTTCCCAATTCTGGCCCAGATGTGTGCTGCAAACATCAGGGAGCTCTGGGATACTGCAAAGTATTTCTAGCAGGAAGGGCTCCTGCTCACTCAGCTGTCTGCTACCTATGGGCTCCTGCTTTATGCTCAGGTTGTGGTGTTTACTCCAATCTGCTGACAGTGAAGGTCAACAAAATACAAAGAGAAGCCTCAGGGAAGCACAGGTGAGAGATACAGGCTCTGGACTTAGAGGTGGAATTTGAAGGGAGCCACAGCCAGGCACCTGGAGAAACTCCCTGCTGCAACACTTGGAAAAAGGGGAAGTGTGTGAGCAGTGAGGGACATGTCACACATGTGCTGATGGAGGTCAGCAGCCTGCGTACTTCACCTTGGTGCCCTCCCCAAAGCGAGTTTAGGAGCAGCCAAATGATTATATATCCAGTCAAATTTTGATTTCCCCTTCTTCCTGTGTCATCCACACATGCATCCTCTGGAGCATGAGGCTGTTCCACACCCCACTGGCACTGTGGGTGTCAGAGGCAGCGAGGCCTGTGCTGCTGACTCACCTACACAAACCCTCAGGAGTTTGATTGGGTCCAGGCTCTTCATTACAAAGAAGCCTTTTAAGACATCAGAAATAAATCATCTGCCTGGTCGCCTTTAATGAAAGCTCTGTTACACAGGAAAAAGGGGGAGGGAGCATGAAACAATATCCATGGTGGAACAGCCAAGCCAGGAAAGAGGGATGTCTGAGGACCAGAACAAAAAGACTCGAGAATTAACTGAAGAAGAGAAACAATAAAGCAGCATGGAAATGGAGCAGGAAGGTACAAACAGGAAAGTTACAAATGGAATGAAAGGCTAAAATGACTTTTTTTTTGGTGAAAGAACAAACACACCTCATTAGGACAAAGAGTCAGTCACATATTCCTATGTCCCAACTTCCCGTGCAACAAGCCCTGGTTCTTTTAGTGGATGGCAGCTGTATGACCAGAAGAAATCATTTCCACACACTGGTGGGGAACTTCAAAAGCAGCTAACAAGGCTGAAATCAATCTCTCTTCTCTTAAAAGTTTTACATAGCAAAGCTCTGTAACAACTGCCCCGAGTATTCTCTGAACAATCGAGAGGAGTTCAGAGCAAGCTGCTCAGGGCTATGATTCATTCGTGGCTCTCTGCCAGAAAAATAAATACATTCAAGACCAGTGGCCCCAAGGGGAAAGGTAGGCTGCTCTTTAAAAAGCACAAGATAAATGATTTACAGAGCACAATCCAGTTTTCAGCCTATGTGGATGAGGAGGAAGGACTTTTTTACGTCTCCCAAAGATTTAGTGCACAGACTTGGACACTGGCAGTGCATCAAGAGAGGGAGGGAACTAGGAACTCATGAGCTGGGATTTACAAAACTCTCTCCTAAGAGCAAGAAATGACCTCTTATATTGCTGTACACAGAGGTCATGGAGCCAAATCAAGATCTGCAGTGGGTATCCAGCAGTGCTAGGCAAACACGGCTGGCTCAGGGTACAGGGAAGTGCAGTAAAGTCCCACCTGTGCAGCGACAGAAGGATCCTCTGGCACAGTGGCAGTGACAAACAGCTCAGAGGTGGGCAGGGCCTGATGCCACACAGCATCTGCTGCACATAAAAGAGGTTAATTAGCTGCTAAACAGCAAGCAGTACTTTATTTTTCTTCTTTTTTTCCCCCACAAGAACATTATCTCTGGGATAAATGCTCAGCCAGCGAGGTGGGATGGAGCCTGGTGTTTCACTGTGGGAGCAAGGCTGGCTCACTCTCACACCACACTGATTTGTCACTGCCCTCTCATGTTCTTTCATCCAGCAGGGCAGGGCTCCATCCTGAACCTTTCCATTTGCCCAAGAGCTTTGGATGTCCCAGGGTCTGTTTCTACCACTGGGATCAGAGTTTCCTGTTCTTAACCTTCCCACTGAGCACTCCTGAGCAAGTCAACACCTGATTCCAGGGTGCTTTTTACAGAGCTTATGCTGAAAGGTAAAACAGGGCACAGCTACTGCAAGTCCTCACTGCACAGGAGGTGAATACACTTACCCACCTTAACAGTTAATGCATTAAAGCCTTCTGGATTATCTAGAGAGGAACCTCTTCATGCTAACAAAAAAAATCCAGCCAAACCCCAAGGTTGAGTTTATTCAAGTGCCTTAAATCCCCAGTCCCATTTTTTATAATATAAAAAACCTTTCAGATTGGGGACTTTGGCCTCTTACTAAGAGGGACAGAGAATGCCAGGGCCATGCAAACATTCTTTGTCCCCATAAAGAGGTTAGGCAGCCTTGTACCATCAGCAAAGGGGCATTTGAGGGGATTTGTTTGACACATTCTACCACCAAAGGATAATGCAAAGTGTTAGGAACCTCCCTCTGACCTTAGAAGGTTTCCCAGTGATTTATTTCCTATTTCACAGTAATTATTCCCTGAGTCCTGATTAAAATTTCAAACTGAAATATTTAAAATAATCCATATTTAAAATTTCCCTGTGATTAAAGCAAGCCTGCATGAGTCATGTTATATACAACAATGGATTTTCTATTGTCTTTCTTAAATTTATGCTCTGAACTTCTCCCTGGAAACAATTAGCAGACAACTTCATTGCAATAATTTATTTTTTAAAGTGAGATCACTAAATCAAATGTACCTTGAAGGATGGTCCTGATGATCACATAATACTCAAGAAAAAAACCAAACATGCTGATCAGGAAAGATGAATTTTATTTCATTTTTTTTACCATTAAATTATTTTTATCATTGACATTCTCACAAGTAAAATTAAATCTTGGCTCAATTTATTTCCATTAAGAAAAATTTCCCAAATTAGCAAACCCACCCAAGCCAGTGTGAAAAAGATTCTATTTACAGAAGATTCTCCCAATTCATTGGACCAGACATGGAAATTGCCAGTAATGACTATTCTTTCATGGCAGGACTAATGTCACAAGTCATGTAAAACTCCAGTTTTCTTCAGTTTAGCTAATTTAAAGCTAGTGTAAGTTTCATCTTTGTGGGTAGGAGAAAAAAATTTAGGAGAAAAAATTTTCAGGAGAAAAAAAAATAATCAAAGAATTTTAAAAATGTGTTTTTCCTCATAATATTCCCAATTTTCAAGTGTTTGGATAGAATCTTCTGCCAAACAACACCTACTTCCTAAGTCTGCCCAAGCAGATCCATGGAATTCTGATTTTCCTTCCACCTCTGGCCCTGGTGACAATGCCCATGAGTTGGGCACTCTTCATCTCAGCCTCATGAGAGGAACACACACTTTTATTATTATTAAATATCCTTATTAATTAATATTATTCAGTATCCTTCTGAAAGGATCTGACACCTGCCATGCTGCTCGCTTCCCTCTCCCACACTGGGGCAGGTTTTTGGGTTTGGGATGTCACACACCTGAGAAATCATTTCCTACTCACAAGTTCTGCCCTGCAGCAGCACCCAGGAGCATCCTCAGAGGAATCCTAAGGATGACCTTGGCAGTGCAGGAATGCCAGAGGACAGTTCCATACCTACTTCAATCTCAATGGATTCTCCAGTCCTGTAAATCCCTGAAAAGGCTAAATTTGGGACATTGGTTATGTTGAAAGAGTCTCTGAGGGTATTTTGGGAAGTAAAGCTAACAACACATAGAAAATGAGTGACTTGGGGTTTTAATCCATCTGTACAATCAATCTTTTTTAATTAGAGTTCTTCAAAATTCAAGCTCCAATATACAGGAAAACTCATTTCAGTATTTACAGAGAATAATTCCTTTGCCCTATTGCCAGCAAACCTCCCATTTAAAAAGTTCCTATTTCATTAGGAGAATTGGGCATGTAAATAATCAGAACAGACTTCTTTAATACACTGTAATCTTCTCAAGTATGCAAAGTCACATCTGCAAAACATTTAGAGAAAAAGTACCATTTATTTACCCATACACAGTATGTAAAGACTCAAGATGTCTTCTTTAACCCTCCCTTTGTCATTTTATATAATTTCTTCATACTGTAAGTCACTGATTTCTTTGCCCCTAAAAAAGAAAAAGGAGAAAAGAGGAAAAAATAACAACATTTAGCAAGGCTGACTCAGAAGGTGCTTAGTGCATCAAATGAAGTCTTTCCCTGGGGGAATGACAGCCTAATCCAGCAGGCAGACATGCAAATAACCTTCCTGTCACAGTCATAACACAGTAAATAATGACACCAAAAATAGTTTTAATGCTATCAAAGCAGAGAAAATAGAAAAGAATTGTGGGAAATACCATGCCATTGCACTTGGCATACAATGAAGGCAGACATCTCAATTTTCAGAGATCCAGCAGCAGTCGTTGTCTCCAAGCATTCAGCAGTTTTAGATATGTTGGGATTGAGGATGACCCCCACACAGTTTGTAAAATGTCTCCTTGGAGTTAAACAATTTCTGAAGTTCTACCAGAGATGAGCCTTGTCTTACAGACCCAGAGTAAAAAAACCACAGCCTTCTGCTGGGTTTGGTCATGCAGTATTTGTACATTTAAAAACAAAGCACTGCTAGTCTTGGCATTTCAGGGGCGTTCTGAGATCCCAGCCAATGCAGCTACTTGCTTTTCCTTTTTTGTTTAAAAAAATCACCCCAAAACAAACAAATAAAAAGGCCAACATCACACACAGAGTGACTGTTCTGATGACAACACAGTCTAATCACACCCATACAAACTCAAAAGACAAGTTTTTAACGCTGCACAAAAAGCTCTGCTTTTGACACAGGCACAGATTAAAGGTATAGCAGATTATACTCACGACAACCATTCCTATGTTTATTTAATTGAACACCTGACAAAGACTGACTAAAAATACACAGAAGGAATTTAGCCACAAGTCACACAATATTACAGACCAGAACACAAGGAAACATCTGCAACAAACAAGCAACCTCAATCCAAGTTCAGCCATGTGCTGCACTGGATTTTTAAATTTTTTGGGGGGCATAATAATATTTGATTCAGAAAGACCTTAAAAATATATATATATAAAGGAAAGTAAAAGAGAGAAACCATTTAAAGATGTAATATTTTAAGTGATAGATGCATTTACATTGAGTTGCAAGAAGTCAAATGAGTAGGCAGCAATAAGGAAAAGTGCACACTCTTATTTCTGAAGGAATGTGGCAGAATAAGAAGCCTCTTCACAAATAGATAACAAATAGCCTGCACAGAATCAGTTCTGCACTTCTCCAACTGCAATCTAAATAAACACAACTTCACCTTTTGTAAGAAATCATCCACACATGTATTTTGAACTTACAAACCCATGTGCCTGCCATATGTATGCTCCAACTTTTCTGTATTTAGTAGGTTTTTGTTAAAGCAAGCACACTAATGAAGTCATGACAGGCTTTTCTTTGCAGCATCTCAAACAACAAGTAAATAATCATGTAAATCCTCAAGTGCCTGACACATCTGCATGGAGCTTGCACACCTGTAACAATTCCTGTTTAGCACAAGGCCAGGCTGAGCTCTGGCACAGCACAAATGAAAGAAGTGGTTCCAACCTACAACACTAAAATAAACAAACTTTATTGGCTTTGAAAAAGCCCAAGGTGCAGGATGCAGCCCCTCTGACAGAGGAACTGCTCTGCCATTCCAGTGAATTCCAGGTACTTCTGGAAGGGCAGTGCAGCACTGTAAAAATGAGTAGAAACCTCCACAGAATCCAGTGGGTTTAACCTGAGACCCTGGGTGGAGCTTGGACTGATCAAAGAAGTCTATACAGACAAAAAGTAAAGAGTTATAGATTTGTAGTTTTGTAAGTTAAAGGTATAAGGTGTTTTAAGTAAGAAGTAAGAAATAAGAAGTAAGAAATAAGTAAGAAATATTGAGTAAGAGAGTAAAGAATTTAAAAAATAGAAATAGAAGTGTGATTTTCTAGAATAAGTTAAAAGTTAGTAAAAAATATGTATAAACATGTAGGTTAAGACATTGGCTAAGAATTACTGCATTGCAGTAGAATCAGGTTAAAATGATAAGTCAATAAGGCAAAATAATATATGTGTCAGTTTTGTATTAGTCCAGGAAGTTCAGTCTGTGGTGGAAGAAAGGCATCTGGTGACTTTTTTCCGTAATGGACACTCCATTGTTTTAATGAAGTTTCACAACCTAATGAGACTGATGTGCTTATCTGAATAACAGAACAGAAAGCGAAAAAAATTCCATCTCTCGACTACTTAATGCAACATCCCCGCAGACAAAGAACCCAGCAGAGCATGGGGCAGATCCACTGCAGCCTGGCTGAACTGTGCTGCCCCTGCAGCCTGCAGGGAAAGCGCTTCTCTCTCTCAGCCTGCCCACCTGCTCTGCAGGAGCTCCCTCTCCTCCCTCCCCGCTCCCTGGATCCACGCACGGCACGGAACGAGAGGCTCGCAGCGCTGCCCCAGCGCAGGTTTGTGCTTCCCTAAAGCAGCCCCGAGGCTGGCGAATCGCAGCTGCTCCGAAAGCTAATGGTTGTAATTACGGCTCGCTCTCGGAATCTGAAGCAGTTGGACCGCATGAAAATGTCTTTCTGCTTCGGCTCTGAACGTGGGATTTGGTGGTTCCACCTCCCCTTTGGATTTTTCCACTCCAGGACACAGAACAAAGCCCTGTGCACATGGGACCGAGCCCACAGCATTTCAGGGTAAACACGACTTGTGTCTGCTTTTACTTAATCCACTTGGAGTTTTCTGCAAGTGTCAGTGCTGTAAGACAGAATTTGGCTGTGAGTTCCCCAAAGCTTCCTGGTGGCTTTGCCCAGCTGCAGTGTCCTGTATTTCCTTTTGAAAAGGGAGACTGATGCATGTACTGCTGAAGAGCTGTCATGTGGAGCAAAGAGTTACATATTTGTAGTGTGTCACACAGACACATGCAACCCTTGTACAGATATTTACAGTGAAGCCAGTGCCCTGCAGTGTTGCAATGAAGACAGCAGTTATCACAAAACCAGAGTATTTTATATGTAAACCTGCTCCTTAAAAAAAAAGCTCCTTGAATCCTTGAAAACAAATGCTATTCAGAACATTTGTGCTAACTTAAAAAGTATCTTGAACAAATGCTTCAACTGATGATTTAATCCATAAGATTGTATTTATAGAAAAATTTTCAAGGCTTGCAACTTTCCTTGAGTAAAATATAAAGAAGAAAGAAGCTAAAGAAGTATCCACATCTCCTTCAGAGGAGCTAAATATAAGAGCTGCAGAGCAGTTCCCAAAGTCCAGGCAGACTCTGGCTATGTGGGAAAACAAATCAAACCCTGGTGCCATCTCTAATGGGAAACAGAGAGGCAACCTCACCACAGACTCGAAGAAATACACAGGCACATTTTCAAAAACTAAATAGGGCATTTAACAACAAACAAAAACACAGAGCTGGAGCTCCACTTGAAAACCACATGGGCAGAGAAAGATGAAAAAAGTTCTCTTAAATGGCTTGAAATTCCTTCTTGTGCTTGTGCTCCTTGGCAGTAATGTTAATGCCCAGCATGGCATCTCAGCACAGCTATTGCTGATTTAACATTGAATTTGGAAATGCTGTACCTTGCACTGCCATGGACCAGAGCAGGCATCTCAGCTTTGCTGGTGTTGTTAAGATAAAATAACCAGCTAAGGAAAACAGATTGTGTCCCCTGTAACACTTCAAAAAGAGTGAGGGGCAGCTAATGAAAACTTTCTTTTGCAAGCAAAGTATTTGTACAGTTATTAGGAACAGCAATAAAAAGGCAGAGCTTACTTCATGGAGCCACAGATTTCACGAATCTCTTTCATAATTCTTTTATTTTAAGCTACTGCTCTTGACATAAGCACTGCAGGTCAGAGCCTTCTACTTTTCCTAAAGTCTCTGGTAGAAAATGTGAAAATAGATCTTAGGGGAACAGAATATTAGACAAGATTTGGGTAAAGAATAAAGAAAGAAATGCAGCATCCTTAGGGACTGGATTTAAAACTCCACATTTTCCTGTAAAACACATTCCTAGCTTGAGTCAAGCAAATACTTCCATGTAGGAGCCACATTCCTGTTTCCTCTGTGTAAATTCTGTATCCCATGAACATGGAGAGCCCCCAGAGCTGGCACAGCCAGGGCAGCAGCAGCATTTTAAATTAAGAAATCATGATTGGGAGAAAATCTAGAAGATACTGTCAGATTTAACATAAACTCAATCGTAAGTGTTTGGATATAAATATTAAAAAAATAAATTAAAAGGGCAAAAGGTTTTTGCTAACTAACTGCTGAAGCCACAGACAACCATCCCTCCTCCATCCCAGGGCAGATCACACGAACATCACACCTCAAAAATACTGAGGTGACCTCCCTGATCAGCTAAAATTCACTCCTGAATTCTGTCTCTAATGGTTTTGACCAGATCCTGGCAGAAGAGTGTAAATACATTAAAAAAACAAAAACAAAAACAAGAAACCAACCAAAAAACAAACCCCAAAAAACTAAATGATGCAAAAAGTAAGACAAATCCACTCCCCCAAGCCTCCTTGCTCGAGTTTGGTTTGTGTTTGAGGCAAAGGACCAAAACTGCTTTCCTCTACCTGAATCAAATCATAAAACTATGTTTTCACCACTAAAACCAGTAGTAAATAGTATAAAATAGCTTAAAATAGTAGAAAATAGTTTTTAAATCCAACTCTACAGAACTGGCTGATTACAAGGAAAATCACAGTTTGTTTTAAAGGGAAAAAACTACTATATATGAAGCAAAAAGCAGTTAAGACAAAGGAAAATTGAGACATTTCACAAATAACTGCTTTCAGGTGCACAAACCAGGATAAAAATTCCAAGTGCTACTCAAAGATGCACTGGGACCCCCCAAAGCCCCAGTGCCAAGAGAGGCTGTCAGTGATTAACTTGTGACACACAAGAGGCTCTAATGAGCCCCAGAGGTGATTTTCTGTCCATCACAACAGGTAGGGAGGGAGCATAAATAATCTACAACTTAACTATTTCTGTTCTTACTCCTGCACTTACAGAAACAGCTCTGCCCCATGGGGCACTCAGGATAACTTGAATTCAAAAGGAATTACAGCCTTTAAACCCAGTAATGGCTTCCTTTGAATATCATTGCTTTAGTGGAAGAATTGGGAATGGGTATGAATGAGTTCAGAAATTTATTTGAGCAACTTTAAGCCTTTTTGATAGAAAAAGTGCAGAACTGGTGCCCATCAGCCAAATCTGGCCTGCAGAGAAAATGAAATTGAATTCAGAAGTTGTTTTTTTCTTACTTTTGGGTTGTTGAGGGGTTTGTTAATTTGTTTAAGAGTCACACAGACTCCAGTCCCTGTCAGCATTTTATAATTTTGCAATAGTTATAATAAAGCCTCTGCTTTAAATGTTGCTTTTATTTTCTGGGGACTTTTCATGAAACACACAAAAAGTTTATTCTTTAAACTCCTGTGACAAGACAGTCTTGGGGCCCTGTGATTTTTCCTTTGTGAAATCAGAAGGCCCATGCTGACAGAAATCACACACATTCTTACCAGCTGTCAGGATGGTTTTAGCACTCTGCACTATGCTGGAGGATCTCACAATTCCTGAAATGCCTGCAGAGGGAAAAGCACACAGATGTTACCCATCTCAGCACTTGTGTGGGGATTTTTTTCACCCTCCACCATGCACAAGTTAAATATTGTTCCAGTTATACAATCAAGCTAGCCTGAAAGTAGAGCAGCCACTCACACTGAGAAAATTTGGGTTTGCTCTGCTTTTTCATAGTAATTAAAAGGATTCTCTAAACTATTTTAATTTATATAAAACATACAGAAAAAAACCCCAGATCAATATTAAAACAGACAACAAGCAGTAGGAATTGATCAAATCCATTTATTTAGTGTTCCCATCAGTTCCCTACTAAGATGATTAATCACAAAGGATTCACAGTTGTTTCATCTAAGTGCTGGTAAATTAACATTCTAGAGCAGAACAAATTATATTCCCTGTTTACTTCGACCTGAAATTGGGATTTGGCACTTCTCTGATCAAGCAGAGACACCTCTGTTGTGCAGTGCTTGCCTGGTTTTTCTCAATTACCACCTTTTGGAGGTAATTCTTGTTTATCACCTTGCACTGTGGCACATTCAGTTCCCATTGTCCAGTGATTCTTAGGTATTAATAGAATAGGACATAAAACCTTTATTTTTCCCCCAGAACTATTAAGTTATATTTGTTCTAACATATAGAAAAGCATTCTGATATGTACATAACTACTCACATCACTAAAAACTTGTAATAAATGTAGAAATGCAGCAGTCTCTGAGCTAGTCTTCCACACTGACACTATTTTATTGACCCATAGAATAAAATTTCAAATATTTTTAAATCCTTCCTCTATTTCCATAATGAAGAACAAAGCTTAGGGTAATCCATGGATAAGTAAGGATACAATATTCCACTGGAAAATCATCTGAGGGGTAGGAATAGGGAAGAGAAAGGAACAAATCATGTCTATGTAGCAAAATATCTTGGGACAATGTAAATGAACTTGAGTAATCAGCTTTGTCCTGTAGGATTTCCCAATGGCTTGGCCTGGCCTTTACCCATATTGATGAAAAAGGAAAATCCTTTGGCCATAAAAGTGAAAGAGCATCTTGATGTGTTCTCCTAAGAGTTTGAACTGCTGGGCCTGAGAAGATCTGTCCAGTGTTTGACACTGCACTGCTGCTCCCTGTGCAGTCACAGCAATACAAGCACCAGCACAGTGAGCTCAGGGGGTGACTCAGAGCTCTGTGTGCAGCTCAAACACTGCATCCCCTGCTCCCAGATTCAGCTTTTATCCTGTTTTTTTTTTCCCCATGATTGTTGCAGCCCAGCACAGAAGGTGCCATGAAAGAAGCTGAACACCTCCATGTCCAGGTGCAGTTCATGCTGTCCATGGAGAACTGCAACACACAGGAGCTTTATTTCCCCCAAAGAAATCAGTCTGAGAGCTCCCTCAGCAGGTGGTTAGTGTCTGGTGGCTCCCAGGCATCCAGGGCATTTTTGCTGTGCTCAGGGAGCTTGCAAAATTTGCTACCTGGAACAGAAAATGTGTCAAGTTCTAAAAATACATAAAGAATACCAAGTACTAAACTTTCTCATTTTCCTGCAGTGTACCAGAACATTGGTGTCTGCAGCATCAGCTTTAACTTGCTCCTATGACATAATCTTGCCTCAGAGCAGTTGTGCTGATGAGCAGCACCTCAGCCTTTTCCCTCCAAGCTGGAGCTCTCTGCCAGGGCTCACATGTCTGGGCTAACCACGATGACTGGCAAGGGTAATGTCAGCGACTCAGAAATGACCTCAGCCTTGCACTGCATGACTGGGAGGAGATAAAGCTTAGTATTTTGATGAAGTTTTGCCTGAGGATGGAAGCATCAGAGTTAGGTGATCTAAGCAGGCCACACTATTCCCTAAATGCTGCCTCTTTGAGACTTGTAACCACAACACATCTTCTAGGATGAAGATGTATCACTAGGAATGCTATTGATAATATTTCAGATAAGCTGTCTGCAATCAAATCCAAACCCAGGCTCTTAGAAATGTATTTCATGAATAATCTCCTGGTTTTTTTCACCCTTCCCTTTAAATCATCCCTCTGAAATAGAAGAACATCCACAATAGATCTATATATCTATTGTGTCTTAAAGGAGGTTACAGACACTGGTCCAGACCTACCTTGATGCACCACAAATCCACATTCAGGGTCATGGGCAACTTGCAGTAAAATTTCTTCCACATCTCTGTTCTTTCCAGGAGGATTTACCAGAGCAGTTATCTTTTGTTGCAGAGTCTTTGGCAAAGCCATAAGTTGTGTAAATTGACCTTCTGGACTTTTATCAATCTGAATGTTACAAAAATAAGACATTAAAAACATTCAGTTATCTTTTTTTTTTTTTTTAAAGAAGTCAGAAAATTGACCTCTGATAAATATCTCACAGAACCTGATCCATTTCACTGGAAAAGGTCATTGACAATGCTAATAAAAACTTCCCAAGCACAGTGAAATGCAGTATCTCAGGTCTCAACCTGAAGAATGACTCAGTGCAAGGGTTTTTATTCAAAGGAAGACACACAAGATCTTGCTGTGTCTGCAAGTAAGTTTTCATTGAAACTGTATCATTTCTGTTGTATCCAATTTCCTTTGGAAACATAAGTACACTACAATAAAAAAAAAGTTCCCCAAAGACCACTTAGCTGAGTTTCTTCTGCCTGAATATAATCAAACTGCAGACACACACACATTTCAAGTTTAGTTTGAAAACCTTTTTCTCTGCTTTAAACTCCAAACCACATCTGGTTTGTATAATTTGAAGAAAACATCCATCCCACATTTTCCAATCTAAATCAGAAATTCAGTGACCCTTTTTTGAATACAATGACACCAACACTCAGGCCTGTACAGATTTCTCCAAAATCTAAGGCAGGATGGGGCAGAGCTCTCCAAAAGTGGAGGAGAATCTCAAGAGCTCCTTTCCTCCCACACAAGGTTTTAGACACTTCATGGAGACATCAGACAGGAGTCTGGTTGCCCTCTCCACTCCCTTTTGTCAGCGTGGAGAAAATGATCTCCAGATGAGTCAGCCCCAACTCCAGAGGCAGCCGACAGTGAGCAGCTCTGAGCACTGTGTGGGAGGAATCTGTGCCTGAACCAAAACTCAGAGCTGGGCTCTGCCTTCCCTCGCTTCTGAGGGACCTTTGAAGAAAGGATTTTCTCTGTAGCTCTGCAGATCCCAGAGCAGGGGGTTCTATTCTGTGCTAACTGCACCCCCAACAGCAGGCACCCACCTCGGGCTGAGGAACAACTGCCAGGAACCAGAGGGATGTGAGCAATACAGTATTAAAGCACTTTGCTTCAAATCAACAGCAAAATGAGGGCATTTAATCAATTTAATCATTTGATCAATCTTGATGACTATTGTGGGATTGTGGAGAGATTTATTATCCAACAATAAATTTGTGGTATGCTACCAGGATTTGTTTAAAGGTAAAACAACAGGGAAGGATTCCCTTCCTTTTTTCTTGAAGGAAGTATTACTAATTCTTTCCCAAATTCATTTCAATACTGCTTCCACCAAACTGTTCACAGGCAATAAGAAAACACAGAGACAGCTGCAGTATAATATAGATTTGCCTATGTTTTATCCCAAAGCACTGCAGTAAAACTGTTTACTGTGTTGAAGCCTGTAGTTAAATCAATTTCTATCAAAGACACATCTTAAAAGGTGGCATTTAGGAGATAATTACCAAGGCTTGAGGATAAAGAGATGCCCATGTCCATGAGAAAACTGGTGCAATTTGTGACTTCACCATGAAGTTCATATCACACTTAAATATTCACACAGGGACATGAAGATTACAAGAGGAAAAATTGCTTCTGACTGTGGCATCTCTCCCCTCACTGCACTGTTGTACCAGAAAGGTGGAATTTGAGATACTGGTCATTCTGGATTTCCCAAAAACTAAGGAAAAACTGGTTTTGTATGGGTATTAATGCCAGAATTTCACTTGGGTTTAGCCAGCTGATCTTCATAGCTAGCACTTGATGAGGTTTTTCATGAGATGCAGTTTTTGATTGCAGAAAGCTGCACCTCTGAGTTACAGCCTAATCTCTCTAACACAAACCATCTGTTTATTCCTCACTTCCTAGCCTGTTATTTCCATATGGAATTCATTAGAACACACATTTTACAATGATCTGCACTGGTTGCCTTGCTGGGGTCTAGTTCTGTGCCCATGTCAGAGAAAATGAGCAGTAGTTCCTCCATATGAAGGAACTGGTATTTAAGGCAAGTCTTCTAGTGGCAGAATTTACTAAACAACAGAAACACAACAAACAGCAAGTACAGAGACCACAACTGCTCTCCTGGTGCATGGCAGCATTCCTGCTTTCTGTCAGTGTGATCCAGCACTTCCACTTGCTTGCTTTAAAGCTGTTTAGAAGGAGAACACTTGCCTCTAGCCTTCCCAGATGGTGCTTGTACACCACTTGAGGGCAGTCCTGGAGTATGCTACTGTACAGCTTCTGGAAATGGCCAACGTTGGGTTTCACTATGTTCTGCACTTTGGATTTGTCTTCTCCTATTATCATTCTGAAATCACCTAGTCAGGAAAAGAGAGAGTGAAGCCATTAGGAAAAACCCCAAAACACAAAGGAGGAGAATATAACAGAAATCAACACAGTACAGAGCTGTCATCTATTCTCCAATATTATATATGCCTATATAATATACAATAAGGTTCACCTAATAGTAAAAAGAACTATTGAAATACCTTCAAGCACAGAAAAAACGTCCTTGGAGGCACATATTGTTTTGTGATAAAATGTCATCAGCCCATGTGTCCACATTTTCACTTGGGCAACAAAATAATTCCAGCTGTCAAGTGGCAGCACCAGTTACATTCTTTGCAACCATACCTCAGTCTCAACAGATTACTAAACAAATTGCCCAGTTCTCATACTTTGTATCCACAAGAAAATAAGCTTAAATTTTCCAGAGTGAGAGGAAATAATTTGCATTGTTTCTGCATTCCAAGGGCAGTACCTGGAGTTCAGCTAATGGCAGTCAAGGTAAGATCACTGGATCACCCTTTCCTCTTAGTGTTTCGTGTTAAGACATTTCAAACAGAAATTTCTTTCAACACCACTGCTACACCACTGCTACAGCCACTACTGTAGTGGCTTTTACACTTTCTTTTCTGATACATGACTGAAAAGTTTCAAAGAGAAGAAGTGAAAAGACAGTCAGACTGCATGAAAGCATTCCACTCCCTCTGTTAAGTACTAGCCTGGCTGCTTCCTGGATTTCCAACCAGGAGGTAGATGCTCAATGTAGCTTGTATCAACAACCAAAACTCTGAATCAATTCCTTTTCCCACTTCCCACATTCAGGAGATAAATGTTGTTGAAAGGTGGCAACTTGCTAGCCTTCCTTAGTTTATTTCAGTTTATGCCAAGGCACAAAACAAACACTTCGCATAGAAATGGTACTGACTCAGCGCTCCCGAGAAATGCAGGAAAAAATAAAGGATAAACATTTTCTAAATTAAAGCATGAACAACTCTTTTCAGCAGTCTCCAAGGAGACTGATTAGAGTAACACATAAAATCAATTTTGTCTACTAGTACAGCCTCTGAAAGACTTAACAAAATGGCAGCAATGTAAATATCCACAAGCTGCCTTTTTCTTGTGCATTCCCAACTGGGAGCTGTATTGCTTCAGTTTTGTTCACACAGCACAGCCAGCCTCAGCAACTTACTGGTTTTTGTTTAATTGCACTGTTTAGAAGAGTATATAAAAAGTATCTTGGTCACTGGTGCCCACTGAGAATCCAAAGCTGGGCAGGCTTCAGGTGGGCAGATAAGCAGCAAACATCCCTGGCTGGCAATCCCACTGTCAGCACTCTCTTCCTGGTGCTTTAACACAGGCAACAATTCAAAAAAGATTGCTCTGGAAAAGCGAGTTGCAATCTGAACTGTGCCCAGAAGTGTTACATGAAACAGCAACGCTCCTCAGCACGGCCAAGGTGCAGCTTAGAGCCCCCTGGGCTATCTCTAAAAGCCAAACCTGTGTCTCTGTATGAGGAAAGGAAGTGCTGTGTAAAGCACAACTTCAACCAAACTCGTACATAGTCATTTCAGTAAGAATGTCAACATTTAAAAAGCAATGCTGAGTTAAATGGTAACAATTACATCTGATATTGAAGAGCCATTTGCAGTAGTTTCTTTGATATTTTTCTTACCAATTTCCTAATTCACAATTCAAAAAACCAGAAACTCAAATACTGACCAGGAGCATTAAATGTAAATCAAAGAATCATAATCTGAATGTTTAAGTTAACTAAATAAGAACCTTAAACACAGCACACTCCAAAAGAGATGACAAGGTATGAGTCAGACTATCAGATGACTCAACATTGCACTGAGTGGAAAGAAAATTTTTTTTCCCAAGGTTTTGAAACATTACACCAAAATACAATCCATGCAAACAGAAGAGACCTCACATTATTTCATCATATCCAATCACTCACACTTAGCTGTTCATAAATCAAGCAGGTATAAGCAGCGCTGCTGATGTACCTAAACCTATTTCCTGTGAATAAGCCCAATGAGTGTTTTGGAGCTGTTATGTAAGCCACCATTCAGACAGAATTTTTGCTGCATGCAGCAGTGCAGGCCCAAAGCAAGAAGGCAGATGATTTATCACACAAGAGACTCCAACTGTGGTACAACAGCTCCAGCTACAGCTCTTCTCCTCAGCCACTTCAGATCCCACAGACTCACCAGAGTAGGAGAGTCCTGCAATCTGCATGTAAAGGTCCTCTTCAGAGAAGCTCTCTGGCAACATGAGGAAAGCTGCTGTGACTGCACTCTTCAGGTTGCTGACAAGAGCAGCTTGCAGCTTGCTGTTCTCATTCTGGGCCAGGATTTTCACCTGGGAAAGCAAAGCCATTGGAAGCAAGAATTCAGGAAAGTGCTACTAAAGATGGAGCTAGAAATGTTATTTATTTTTCATGCTGGATTGAGTAAGAGTTTAATTTAAGATTAGGTCTTATTAGTATGGTACTTATTAGAAGTACTAGAATATCCCCTTCTGTCTCACCATGTGAGAAAGGAACATGTTTTTAAGAATTAATAGTCTGCTGGAAAAGGCTGTTTTTACACAAGTTTGGAACTGCTATACTCAACAGACATTACCTAATCTCTGAAGAGTTAGTCGCCTTTTCATATTCATCAATTTAAGATTAATCAGAACAGGAAATATGAATGCATCAACAGAAATACTTCATACATGATGCAATAAGAAAAAAAACTATTGTCACACTGAAAGAGAACAGAACACCAGACAGAAATAAGTTTTCTTATTCATCTTTGTTCTTTTTATTTTTTTTTTTAATAGAGGACTCCCCTACCTCAGGCAGGAGTTGTCCTAGAAGAAGCAGGGCTTTGTTTTGGCACTTTGCATGAGAAAAACATGAACTCGAGGGGATCTGCACTTATCCATGAAGAATTGATCACTTGAGTGCCTCTACCTGCCACGGGGAGTTTTTGTTTTTAGGAAATGTTGAAACTGTTCAAGACCAACTACAGAATCCAATCACCTAGGATATGGAAATATAAAAAGCAGGACTTTCGTAAGAACTGAAGATAGAAACAGTCTCTTATGGAACACCAGGCAGATGAAGGCAGCCTGGTTTAGAAAGATGGATAACTGTGCACTTCCAGAAACAACTCCCCAAGGAATCCCTGTTTGGTGTGTTTGTCTTTTTCAAGTGTTCTGGTTAAGCAATACTGCCTTGTTTACAAAAGGCAGCTTTTTAGGATTTGTCTACTCTACAACACCTTAAAATTCAAACTCACTGGCCACTGTGAACAAATGTATCCCCCTTGATTGTTCTCAAATCTCATCAAACAATTCTCTTAGATGTATCTCCCTAACCTGCTGCTACAGGGAATTCAGAACAGAAAATCTGTGGTACCCAAGCAGCCACACAGGTGACTGCAATACCTTAGGATTGGCATGGAAAATCAGCAAGTTATGGACATGTCAAGGACACCACAGTTAGAGCCTTTTAAAACATAAAATCCAGCAGAGATGCTATTCCTCCTCATGGAAGGCTCCAGCCTTGCCTTAGAGAAGCAAAAACCTCCTCTTTTTCTAAAAATCCCCCCTAATATAAACCTAATATAAAAGGTTTTTCAAATGAAAATAATATGCTAAGCTCCAAAATATGAATGCCTGAAACACTGATAGCATTTATGAACAATTTTCAACAGCTCAGAGAGGTACAAATCTCCCAGGAAGTCAGAGTGCAATAGTTATCATCCTGGTACAACATGAATGTTGATTCTTGGGGTAAACCTGAAAGAGCACCAAAGCTAAGGAAGGCTTTTTCACAGTACAGAGAATTTATATTCACTGTACCATGTCACAAATCAAAGCAGCAGCAAATGCAGTCACACTGAGAATAGCTATTCACTATTCACTATTCACTGTTGATGTGACATCCAGAATTCCTCCTTCAGTTATCTTCCTCAATGTATTAAGTTTCATTCCTTTCAAAGATAACAGCTGCTCTAACCTGGATCATGCTGTAATATGTCTCTGGAGATAAAGCCAGCAGTCTGAGACAATCTAGTCAAACTTTCACTCCAAATTTTTTTAGTTAAAAGCATAATTAACTTCTGTTCCAAGACCTGAAGAGATTTCTCCTCTAATTGTCCCCCCTCCCCTCCTAACAAATTTTCCCTTAGCACTGCTGCCATCTGCTGAAAGCACATCGAGGCAGGCACAAGGGGGAATTCAAAGACTATTTTTTATGACCCAAATATGAAGGAGAAAAACCAAGGTGCAGAACCCCTGTTACATTCAATTATGAACCAGACAGTAACTGCACAGCAAAGCAGCCTTCATCTTTAAAGATTTCCATTCTTTATCTGTGTTAAATTTTGGCCACCCCTATAATCTGTCATAAAAGGCAAATAACATTTAACATTAAAGGGACTTGGCATTAATAGAGTCCAGTTCTTCAAGATTTACTACAGGCAGAAAACTGTTATTAATATACTCACCCTTAGGGGTTCTTTTTCCACATAACAGAGAGCATCATTAAGAACTACATTTCACCTCCTTTCTGAGAGATTATCCCTCTAGAGCTACACCCCTAAACCAGGGCAGATTATTTGTGCAGGACTGCTGCACAGATCCCCAAGAGATAAAGTTCAAACTCCAAGTGATCATTTTCCAGCCCTGTAATTTCCTGCATTTCCAGAGAGAGAAGTGAGCAGTTACCGGCTTCTGGAGGCGCCCAGCGACATAGAGAGTTTTCCAGTGAAACAAATCCTCAATCAGGGCATCAGTGCTAATTACTCCATATTTTATCACCTGGAAAAAACAAAGCAAAATAAACATTTTTGGAAAAACCTCTACCTGCACCATTTTCCCTACATGGAACTTGCTACTTGCCATAACTGCCCTTAATTTTAAGGAACAGATAGTTCCAATAAATAACTGGATGCATAATAGGAAAATATTTTTATGTTTTACTTAACACATGAGGTAAAAGAAAAAATTCCCATTTATACACAAACTTTACATGTTGGAATAATCTACATTATGCTTTATGATACTGAAAACACTCAAGAAATAGTTAGTCAGAAACCCAAATTAAAACCCCCAGACATTTATATATCCTGTTATTGGGACGAGGGGTGTGTATCAGTTTTTTCTCTTGCTCTTTGATGTTAGCAAAAAAAATTGTGATTTTGTAGCTTATTTTATGTAACTGGAAAAAACATGGGGCTTTCCACAGTTTTTTACCAATTTGCACTATCTTAATTTCCAAATATTATCACCACAGCAAGGCAGCCAGCTCCAGATTTTCTGGATAACAAAGGACCACAGACTGTGATATGACAGAGTCATTAGAAAATGAGACCAGGGAATAAAGAGCCAAGAACACAGTGCCACAGCCAAGACCACTGGTCCTTCAGATGAAATCCCAAATCCCTTTTTACACGAAGCAGATAAAGTTTAAACCCCAAAATCTTGTACAGGGACAAGAACACCAAGACTGACAGAGTGCTTCCCTGACCCCTCCTTACACCAAACACAGAGGCACAGAACAGGACTTGCTGGACGAGAACCTCTCACCAAAATTATCCATTACACCCAAGCCTCGCAGCACAGGATGTCAGACATTAAACAACACAAATTTCTGTGTTGTAACTTGCATTTTGTATGAAACAGATCTAAAAGTCCCCTTTGCTGTCACCACATGGTCAACTGCTGAAATTAAGCACCACCAGAACTTTACTGCCACCAAGACTGGCAGACAGGAAGTAATAAGGAATATAAATCCAGCTCCTGAAGTGCTTTAGCTGTAAGTCCCAAACGCTGCTCACACTTTTAAGGTGCAAGAACAGCTGCTCTGTTTGCTTTTTAATTAAAATGCTGTTAGTGAAGCAGTTTGAGACGTAAATACTGAAGATATCACGAGTTAATCTACAATTACAATCCACAATATTTGCTTCCTGAAATCTGCTTTAAGCTAATGATTTTAATACTTCACAGACATAAATATTTGACTTAATTCACTCAGACTACTTGTACTTACCCTGCCATTGCACGGCACTAAGGTGTTGTAGTAAATTCCTGCTCCATATCTCTGTATGGTAGTTATCTTTTTGGGCCCAAAAAATTTTAGGAAAGAATAATGACTCCTGTTCTTTAACAAGTTCATCATATGCCAGGTCACAGCATCATCAACAGCAAACACAAAGTCCAGCATATTTGTCTGAGGATAACAAGAGGAGTGTTGGGGATTAAATGTCAAGAAGAGCCAGTATTATTGTAATAATTTAAGATATATGCAGTATCAAACCTCCAGCTGATCATTTTTCATGTGCAAAAAATAAAAATAAAACCCGAAGTGTAAATATTAGTGTCAGATCCTGCTTAAAGGTTCTAATGAATTTGTATGTTTATTGTCAGTTTATCAGACAGTCCAAAACTTTCCTGTCCTGGTCATGACCAAGCTTCAGCCCTCCGAAAGAGGGGAGAAGGTGTAAGACCTCCAGCACCCTAATTCACAGCTCAGTGGAACATCTTACAGTGCTAATGAACAGCACTTTTTGGCCATGAATGGAGGGATGTGGGCAAATAAAGGCACCACCCGAGAGCAGGCAGCAAGGAACTGCATTTCTAGCATATTCCTTTCTAGTGTATTCCTTTGCTTTTGTCAACAAAACAGCCTCAAAAATAAAAATAAACTTTATTTCCAAGCTGTTGGCCCTCAGACGATAAGGAGGGCCCCCAGACTGCCACTTCAGTGCAGGCAGTATAATTCAAATTCCCTTCACACGGTGCACAGCAGTTAGACAAGCTGTAATAGTGTAAAAAAGCAGTTGTAAATAACCTGACACACATCGGTGCACACTGGGCTGAAAGGGGACCCCGAGCCCCCCACAATGACAACCCCACTGCCGGCAGCACGCCGGCCAGCGCCTGGGCACGGACCGGACCCCCGCCCCGCCGCTATTCCCTCGGGGATTCGGCATCTTCGCCCCTCGCCGTTCACACGCCGCAGGGCCGGAGGAGGCTCCGGCGGCCGGAACGCCGCGGGGCCCGAGCGCTCACCTCGCCGTGCTCGGCCGAGGCCCCCGCCTGCCGGAACACCCCGGAGCCGTAGGCGAAGGCCAGGCTGAGCTCCTGCGGGAAGTGCGCNGTCCCCTCAGTGCTCCACTAAGGCTTCCCTCAGTGTTCCGCTCAGCGTCCTCTCAGTGTTCCGCTCAGCGTCCCCTCAGTGCTCCACTAAGGCTTCCCTCAGTGTTCCTCTCAGGCTCCCCTCAGCCTTCCCTTCAGGCTTCCCTGAGGGTCACCCTCACCTGAGGGTGCTCCACTCACGGCCCCG
>VZTN01025351.1:147504-185513 GCA_013400515.1 Erpornis zantholeuca | reverse complement strand
AGGATCCCCCCAGGGTCCCCTCAGGGTCCCCTCAGTGCTCCCCCCAGGGTCCCCCCAGGGTCCCCTCAGTTCTCCCCCCAGGGTCCCCTCAGTGCTCCCCCCAGGGTCCCCTCACTGTCCCCTCTCAGTCCCCTCAGGGTCCCCCCGAGCTGTGCCCGAGCCCCAGCACAGTGAGGCCATGTTCAGCATGTGGGTCTAACATTTAGTCTTCCGCTCCACCGCTGTTTCAGCTCAATTTTTTTTAGGTCATCACAATTCTGCGCCCCTTCTTCCATTGTTTTTCCTCCTCTTTTATTATTTAATTAAAAAAAAAATTAAATTCATGTTTTATCCTGTTCCTAGGCTTTCCTCAGGACTTGTTGCCGGCGTTACAGCTCTTCACACATCCCCCGGGGAACACAAACACAAACCCACAGCGTTTAATCATCGTGGTTGTGCTCAGGGCTGTCTCACGCTCTCCTCGTGCTGAGCCTGGCTTGGTTTGCATGTTCAAGTCCTGCATAATAAACCTGTCTGAGCTCCGTGTGAGTGCTAAATGTATAAATGTGCCCCTGAAACTGAAGCGTGCCTTGCTCCCTTGTGGTTTTACGCTTGCCTGAATCTGGTACCCAAAAATCACATTTTATGTTGCCATGGTTTATGGCTTTCTAAATTCCCTACCTGAGCTCTGAGGAAAGGCCAGCAGCCAGAGATAAATTTATGCTCGCACTTAATTCCAAACACAATTAGGTCTTTAGACATCACCAGCCTCATAATATATTCTTAGAACAAACATGAAATATTCTATAACCCTGTTACACACAAGGAAGTTTGATATACACAGCCAAGTCACCACCTATACAGTTGTTACTCTGCTGGCAGATAAACACGTGATAAATCAGCCTGTGTGTGACCCTGGGCATTGGGAATTTTGGGAGGGAGCACCTGAACAAGAGAACAATCCTTGTGTTGGCAATGAATGGAAAACTTCAACGATGTGAGGTGGGTTCCATCATAAAACTGCACCCGACCTCAGCTTTCCTGAGATTAGTTACATCAAACGATGGAGCCCAACACACCCTTTTGAAGTTCCCCACTTTCAGAGGAGAAAGCAGCATGCTAAGAGGAATGTGTTTATATTAGGAGTAATCACATTATAACTAATGAATTTTTACTACTCTGAATAATAAGGTCCCAAAGGTCCAATTATGGCTGGGGTTTGGAGACTTTTGTTCTCCCCTAGGATTGTGATCCAGTGCCCAGTAATGTCTCTGAGCTGATTTAACTGCTCATAAGTCAGATTATGGACCTTGTTCTTCCCTCAGTAAAAGTATTTTAGTTATTAAAGATATTAATAACACATTGATATTAAATGCTACATTATAATATATATTCTATAATTAATAATTATTATTTTAATACTTCATGGCACGCAACATAAAGAACAGCAGATTTGTTGAGCTCACATTTTAAGTTTTTTCCTGCTGCTTAGGTTGGCCAAAGGTTTTGCATTACTTTTGAGAGCAGGATCTAGCTCTACACTACAATTTATGGAAGAAATATTTTGGTGGTATAAGGAAATGGTATTGCTTGGCTGGTTCTTCTTGCACAACTTAATGTAGAAGCTTTATAATATCTACACTGACTTACTGATTAAGTTTGTTTTCTAAACTCTATTCACCTTCTTTGCTGCTATAAAGAAATCTAATTTCATGCAACCAAAATAGAAGCTGAAGGCCTTTATATATATTATGAACAGTATGGAACTAGAATACACTTATTCTAATAAATAAGTAAAAAGAGGAAGCTTCTTTGAAAATTAACAGGCTGGTAACCTTTCAGAAGGAAGTTATACTCTTGGCTGACACTAAAAAATAAGGTAAGAAAGCAAAGTTTTGAGAGGATATGACCTCTGGGGCATTTTGCCTTGAATATTTGTGTATTAGAGAAAATCTGAGGAAGAAGTTGCTCGAGTGCTGCAGAATAGTTCATTTCAACCTCTACCTTGCCAGCTCAGATTTTCTCCTTGAGGCTTCCGAGGTGGATTTTGTTCAAAAAAACTTAAAGGCCTTGTTTTTCAACTTTCCTACAACTTCATTCTTTGCTATTCTTCCTTAGATGACTTTCGTGTATTTTAGGCTGAATCTAAAGTTTGTCTCTTGCATCTACTAGTGACTTTTAAATTGATTTTCTTTCCAGTAGCAAAGTCTGTGTCAAGACAAATTGTCATCTGGGACAAAACTCAGAGCTCATCTGGAAGTTTATGTAAAGCTATCTTACGTCTCATACTGATTCTGAACCTGGCCTATAATCTGCGTTTCAGTGGAAGTTTTGCTTTGCTAACTTTGGTAAGAAAGCCAGCAAACACCAGAAGGTCTTCAATTTGATTTTCACTCTCAGCCAGCACTGCTGATGAAGGGAGCAGTTTTCTTCTACCCGCTTGTATCAGTGTAGGTGTTTGCGTGGCTGCAGATCAGAACAGATTGGGGAATTGATGTGGGTTAAAACCAACTGTTTTGGGGTTGTTGGGGCTTTTTAAACCTGTCTAGTTTTAACCAGGTCACTGGTGTGCTTCACCATACATTTGTGTTCATACAAGCAAGAGGGATGAGAAGATTTCTTCTTCTGTTGACAGCACTGGTTCAAAAGAGAAAAGTACTTGTTTGGGGTTTTTTTAACAGAATTTTCGCACTTAAAATCTTGGCTGTGATCGAGTCCATGCATTAAAGTTGTGTAAGGAAGGAAACAACATTCTGCATGTTGCACAGTCTTTTGCTTTTATTCATTCCTTTCCAGCCAAGTAAGTTCTAATTCTTACTACAGTATATGAGAGAGCAGGACTGGAGTGTGACCGTGAGCCTTTATTTCCTTTTTTTGGCAATAAAACACATGCTTTGAATAGCCCCCACATAAGTGCACTAATTGTAGTTTTTGTTTCTGCCTTGCCACCCCTGTGCTCTCCAGCTCCTTAGAGTGAAGGAGTCTCACAGAGGTTGACTCTGTTCGGTGTCTGAATCCCAGGAGATTTATGCAGCTCCCTCTATCTATTGCCCTATAGAAAGTTCCAGGTTGGGTCTTCACAGAGTTATCTTAATAACAGCGTCTTCAATTAAAATAACAGCTTCACTAATTTAGTGTGGGAATGTGATTGCTCACAGTCTGTCTGTCCATGGCTTGCTGCTTTGGGAGGTGCTGAGGACCTCACTTGTGGTGGTTTTGCTGCCCCAGAGCCTGCTCGATTGGTTCTTCCTCTGCTTTATGGATCTTTCTCCAACAAAACTGACAACTTTGTGCCCTTCAGTTTTTCAGTAGTGGGGAATCTGTCCTACTTTTCCATAGCATGTGTCTGTTTGGTGGAGGTGGCAGACTCCTATGATTGTAGAGTTGCTACTTCTTGCCTGTAACTGTTGTAAGTAAAAAAACCTCATTTTCGTAAAGTAGTGGCAGCATCTGGAATCGGAAACTCATGTTGTTTGTTTGAAATTTCTCTGTTTCTGTGATTACACTACTTTAAATTCTCCATCACTCCATCTTTTATTTATTTAAAGCACGGGTTCTGTTAATTGTTGCTGGTGCAGCTGCACACACATCTGAATTGGATTGCTGTTTTTATATGCTAACAACTGAACACCACCAGGTGTCCTCTGTTTCTGTACCAGATCTGAATTACCGCCTGGAGATCCTCCTCTGGGTTCGAAAATATTCATTTTAAACAAACCCCAGGGGTGAGGGGTGACACACAACCCTTTTTTCTCTGCTTTGAAGAGGCTGTGGTGTGCAGCCACTGGGGAGTGTCAGGGGATGTGCACTCCATCACGTTTTGGCAGTGTAGTTTCCCCCTCGCCCCCACAGGCTTATTTGTGACCCTGTGACTCATCAGTATCCAAGGGATTATTTTCCAGCAAGGACAGAGATGTGGCTGGATATTTCCAGTTGTGTCTTCCAGACCTGTTGCTGAAACCAGCCCAGCCATCACCACACACAGGCTCATCCTTCTCTTGCCGAGAGAATATTAGCAGGAGCAGTTAGGATCAATCAACAAATGCATTTTTGCTAGGCAAGAATAATAGTCAAGATAATTGAAATAAAAATGAGCATAAAATTTGGTTAAGCATTGAAATTTGTGTGTTCTTTTTGTCTTGCTCCTGTCTCCTTGCTTGTTCTCATCAGGAAGGGATTTCTGTGACAGACTGGCAATGTGTGAGAGAACATATTTTTACACAGCAACACATCCCTCTGTGGGATGCAGTGAAGCACAGGGAGATGAAAATCGTGCTCTGTCCTTGCTGGTGGTGCACTGCAGGCTGCTGCATCCTAGGCCAGGGAGATTTATTTTGTCCCCAACAACTTCTGAGCCCAGGAAAACTGACCTCTGTCTATGGGAGCAGCTGAAATCCCCTGGGAGATGGGAGCCTGTTTTGCAGAAGTGATCAATAGCACTCCTTCTTGAATGCTTTAAATCAGTATCCCACCTCCCAGCTTTTAGGGGAGGTGCTCCTTTTTTTAAGTATTTGGATAGGCAATAAGAAAAAAGCACATTTTATGGTTTTTTTCCCTCTCTATGGAGACACCAAACAGCAACAAACGAGGGTGTTCCCTTCGCCATTATTAGACAGAACAAATAGGAGCCGTAGGTTATCCCCAGTTCAATACTTTCTATTTCAGCTCTGTACTCCTGAATTATTCAGAGCCCTGGCTCTGGAGCAGCAACAGAACTGCAGCTGCACTCCCAGCAGCATTAACCTAGAGCCACAGCAGATGGTGGCTTGCCAATGGCTCTGCGAGGCACATGCAGAAACCACTTGAAGGTGACTTCAGGAAGAAATCATTGCAGCCATGGCAATGCTTCCAAGGGCACTGACTGTGACATTGATGCTTCCTTACCACCATCAAAATTCTTAAAATTTCCATTTTGTGAATATTTCTAAACATGGTTGGGTGATTAACCATAATGTTTGCTTGTTCCTTTGATATGTGTACATGGTGATAAGCCATGTCAAGGCTGTCAGGCTGAGGCTGTGATGGTTTGAGCTGCTGAATGATCCCCATGGATTCTGCAGTGCTAGTCCTGTGTCTTTTAATTGATCAGCTGTTAATTACAGCTTAGCCACATTTGATTGCATGCTAATTCATGAAAGTGAGGTCTTGTACTTAGCTCATACAATTTGTGTGTTGGAGGAACTTTATTGGACAACAGCTTGAATTCAAGTGTCTGCATTAAAGTGAATTTGACTGCCTCTGTTATTACTAATATGCTAATATATTTAAATCATAAGGAAGGCAGTTATACAGCTTCAATACAGGACATTATTTATTAGCCTAATAATTGTAGCCATCAAACTGCATATTCTCATCATGATGAGTTACCAAAGCAGAATTGAAATTCTGTGCATACACAAGAAAGAATGAAAAGGATCATTAAGCAGAATAAACAGCAAGTGACACTGAAAAATACATTCCAGTGATATTTTAAGCTAATGCTTGTGTGGGCTGTGTGAAAGCACAAAGAGTTTATCTCCTCCAATCATTTCTGCAGTTCTGCTACTAAACAAGGAGTTTGTTCTGCTGCTTCCCTTTACCTGGCCAGGCTGGGTAAGGCCATTCTTGTTCTGAAGCAAGAGAGGGAGGACAGCAAGGTGACAGAGCTGCAAAACGGGAGAAAGATGAGGGAAGGTGTTGATCTAGAAAATGCCTATCGCACAATTGGTGACCATTCCTTCAGAATGCCATTTTTAAAATCCTCCTTTCATTTTCGTAAAGAGGTTGGTCTTAATCAGGAGGGATTTTTTGTCCCTCAAAAAGTGTTCATTTATGTTCTTTATCCTTTCCAGGTTCTAGTCCAGCTGCAGGCCCTGTGTTGGTATAAACAGCCTCATTCCGTAGAGGAAAGGATGAATTGTCATTCTAGTTCCTCATTTATGAAAATATCCACTTGCATTGCATTGTTATCTGTGGAATCCTGGCTGCTCTTCCATTGCTTAAGCAATAAGATTTATTTGAAATTGTGATAGTGGGTGATGCAATCAATGGAATTCATATTCTGTGATAATCTTTTAATACTGAACATAGTTTATAATTTCATGGCAATAATGCATCATGGTCATGAAAAATGAGAATCTGCATTTTTTGGCATTTTGTAATAATTTAGAAATGACCATTCTTATCTGCACTCCACATGCACTTTGTTATCTGCAGTGGAAATGAAAAATATTTAAAAGGCTGTTCTTATGTAGCTAATCAGTCCTATATGGTTTATGTTTAATTTCTTTCACCTTAAATGCCACTCCTTGAAGCACCTAAGCAGATCTGTCTGAAATGCCTGCAGTCCACACGTGCAGTTCACCTGAGCTGTGGTTATATTTACTTTCCTATTCTGCACTTAATTCCATAAAGCTTTGTTTTCCCTGTTTAGAAGAATTTCAGAGGGTTTGAGCTCCATTGCAGAGCAGCAGTTATACACTAAATCTTTCTTGTGGTGAATGTTTTACTTTTTGTCTCTCTTGCAGTTATGAAATTTTCCAGATACTGTGTTCAGCAAACGTCTCCAAAGTTCAGTGCTCTCATAATTGCATAAATGAAAACGAGAAATTGTTGAATTTTAACATCTGTTGAAAAGGTTTCTCTTTCCTTTCATTTAGAGGTTCAAAACTGTTTTGTTGCAAAAATCCCAGTGATGAGCTTATTGTTTGTGTGTCTTATATGATATCTTATATGATCTATAGGTGGTACAACTCTGTAAGAACATAGTTTCACTTTTGCTTGGGGTGGTGGAGCTAGCTGCCTCCAATTGTTACAAATTACATTAATCTCATAGTTAATTTGCCCTATAAAAACCCTGATGTAGAAAGAACATAATTAGTGATTCATAAATGCTTTGTGTGTTTTTTCTCTGTCGAAAATAAATTCCCTTGGGCTGCCACAACATCCTTGTGAACAAACTGGTGAATCAATACCTGTGCCTGCTTTTGCTCATTCCATCAGTCCAGGTTAATTAGCTGCAGTGCTGAAAAATCCCCCATATCAAAGTCCAATCAGATTATTGCTATTTCTCTACGAGTACCACACTTCTATTCATTACTGGAATTTATTTGCCTTTCAAATAGATTGGTGCTGAAACAGAAGCTTCTACATGCAGACCAGTGAACATCCCAGTGTGGCCAATAAAGCAGTTTGGGTTTTATAGCTGTGTGAGATTTGTTGTTGCCAGAGGGGAAGTTATTAGATGTTCTTGGCCTTGTTAGTACTCTGAGATTCTCAATAACTACTCTGCTGTCTGTCTCTGTTTGTACATATGTTTTGTGTAAAATATTCTCTGGATTTCGAGTCTGCTTTAGATTCCGAAACAAAACAGACCATTCCTGTTGAATTTCTTTGAAGAATTTGTGATAAGCTGATGAAATCAGTCTTGCACATAGGCGCTGAAGCAAAAAAATTAATAGTATAGATCTGTAAAATACATCTTAAGTGTGTCATGTCCAAAATAATACTAATCATAAATAGTTAAATCTGGAGAAACCTTTTTATTACAGGAAAAATGAGAATTCCCCAGGAATCTTAACTTTGAGAATTCATCCCAAATCTTTGAGATGCTCTAGATGGAAGTGTTAAATTATCTGGCACAGTGTTTTAAAATCAGGATGTTTCACAAAATCTCATTAGTGTTTCATGATGGAAATGGTATCAAATGGTATGGAGAGATATAATTTTAATTCAGGTAGGTGGTTGGGGGATTTAGCAGTGCTGAATTGAAATTAAAAAAGGAAGAGAGATGAATGCATTTCAGGATAAATGATTTATTACAGGCCTACCAACTTCCCCACGGAAACAGTAAAGGGAGTATTGTTTCACAGATTTAGAATTCTCTCAGATGAGGGAGGAGAGGAGCAGGAGGGAGCAAGAATTTCTGGGGAGAGAAATACACCTATGGAAAATATGAAATTTGGCCTGAAAGCTCTTAGGTATAACTAGGGAGGGTAAATCACTGCCCACTTTTCTTCAGATTAACCTGTTTGAATGCAAGTGTGCAGCTGTGGAGGAACCAACATGAAATATCTTCTTTTTAGGTACTAAAACAGAGAAAAGTAGTTTCTGATTGTTGGGTTTTCTGTAAACTGAAGGGCTCTTATTGCTCAGTGCAAACTGCACTGAGCTACTGCAGAGATGGAGGTGAACTTCACATAAAGGTGATCTTCAGACAGGTTTTGCTTACTTCTAGTTCTTAAATTCTTATCTATTTT
Source organism: Erpornis zantholeuca (assembly GCA_013400515.1). Lineage (NCBI taxonomy): Eukaryota > Metazoa > Chordata > Aves > Passeriformes > Timaliidae > Erpornis > Erpornis zantholeuca. The sequence goes on along the minus strand of VZTN01025351.1, from coordinate 177,297 downwards.
CCCAAAATTCTGTGTTCCAAAGGCTGAGACCTATCTACTGCAAACTGCAGAGAAGCCATCAATTTCAAACCAAAACAAAGGTTATTAAAGGAGCTTGAAGTGGTTTTAATTTTTTTTCCTGAGCCCTAAAGGCACAATTTTGTATTGGGTAACTTACATTTGAGTACCACCTGCGTGCTGCTCTATTGGCCTCCTGCTCAGGGTTAGTAGGAAACTGGATTTCTACTTGTGATAGAGAATCTGGAATTTTGTCAGCTGTGCCTGATGGAGATGCAAACCACCTTGGCCTATTCAGATGCACATAAAATGCTGTTTCTGACATTTCCTGTGACATAAATCATATTTACTTAAGTACAAGGTTGTTAGATAGACAAATATAGACTGTATTACTTAGATCCTTGTGTCCTACATATAGTTTACATTACCTGTTCCTGCTTTTAGGACTACTCTTATTAGCTAAATAATAGATTTAGAAGCAAATTTTTGACAAGATTATTAGGCATTCTTCTGCTGGAGTAGGTCCTAGCTTTAATTAATTTTGCCCAGTAACCTGTAATTAATCCTTCTTGTAATATACCTCTTTATTGTAACTACATATTTGAGTGCCTGAATTTTGATCTTTAATTTGGGATGTTCTGATTCCCCTCTTTGGTGTGCCAGTAAAAAATGAGAAGTAGCATCATACCATTCTAATGAATCTGAAACCTGAGAAGTCTGGAGATAATATTTCAGTTTAATCTGAAGTAACAACAATATTGAAGGGTTGTATAATGCACAGAGCAAAAAGTTCCATGGTTAATGACATTATCTGGGGTTTATTTATTTGCCCCTTGAACTATTGTTTCTTCCATTTGCTGTTTTGTCAGAGCAAAACCACAGACTTTTACCAGAAGACTGGAAACACTAAAAAGCTTTTGTTTCAAATATCATTTACAGCTGATGGACTTAGAATACAGACCAGGAGCTGTTTTTCCCAGCAACTTCGGAATACATTAAATTTTTGCCTGTTTCCTCTGGATTCCTGAACAACTTCATAATTACTTGCCTTCAGCAGAGGCTAAAACTCTTCTCACCTTAGTTATCCACCTTATTTAGGCAGAAGTGGCTCTGCTAAGTGGCAGTGCTGGTGGCAGAGCACACACACACTGAAGCAGTTGTGTTAGTCACTGCTCTCAGCTAGCACAGGAGGTTCTCACGGTGAATCAGGGAGATGTCAGCTGCACTGCTGGGTATTTTTAGTGCTTTCCTTAGGTTCTAATTAACAGGGTCTTAAAAGGCAGTGAAAATTCAGATGATTCCTGGACTGGCTGTTTATCTTCATAGTAAATGAGAATAACAAATGCTTCTTAGTAGGGAGATGCTGTGTTTGGCTGCCCCATTGGAAACAGTCTGTTCTAATGATGTAGCTCAGCTTCTGTAAAGATAATAGGTTTATAACAGCAGTTCTTGGAAGGGTCAATCCCTGCTCTAATGGTGTCAGGGTTTAGACATGTGTTTGAGGAAACTGAGGTGCTCCTGTAGCCTTTGGGAAAGGATGTACAGCACTGCTAGCCCAGAATTCACCACCTGCCTTCATTAACATCCATGACCTAATTATTCTATGCATACCTGGGCTGGAAACCTTGGATACATTTTGAGGCCAGCCTATGGGATGTTACTGTTAACCCTTTCTGCAGTAGAAGTGATTATATAGCCAATATATGCCCAAATTTAAAGTTAAAACCTGATAATCTTGAATTTTGGACAGCAGTTTTTAGAGATTTGGTCAGTGCTGGATTCCTTTCCCCACACTTATTTTAAGTTGCATAGGGGTAAGTGCTTTAAGGTTTTTATTTCAATATGCTGCTAACAATTTTATAGGTCTGTTTGGCAGACTTAATTACATGTTACTAAGGAGAAAAAGGTTTTTGTGCTAGTTAAGTAAAAGATACCTTCACCTTTACAAGTACCCTGAATTTAAGGAGTAGGACATAAACTGGGTCATTAAAGGGAGCTGCTGTCTGTGCAGGGACAGGAACACCTTTCACAGGGTGACCAACTTTGGCTGGATGGAACCTGCCCAGTCCATGACTCATTCCTGCTGTTTGTGCATCTCCAAAGAAAAAATGTCCCTATAAAATCTGTAGATTATTGCTATAACTCTGAATAATTCCAAGGCAGCACAGGGGGCATTTCTCAAGGTGAACTCTGTTGGCAGAAGCAGAGGAGAAGTTGGAGCAGTGACTTTGTGCTTTCTTGTTGCTGGTCTCTGGCCACGTAGGAGGTTTAATTCTCAGATCTATTTTTCTGCTGTCTTCCAAGAGAATTGAAATGTCACCGCTTCAAACTCATGTTTTCAGAATAAAATGCACAGCTTCCCAAAATACTGTATTGACTGAGTAGTTCACCCACTTTAAGGCAGATTTGTAAAGAATCCAAGCCAATTAAGCTGGCTCGCATCTCCCTTCTTTAAGACTCCTCCATTCCAGAGCAAGGATCAATGTCAAGTGTTTCTGTTGAGAATCTGGGCACTATTTTAGAAACCCAAGCCTATTTCCTTCCCTAACAGCAATAGACTGATACTCCTGACAACCTTAGGGCTGGATTTCAAAGCAAAGATTTCATTTTTGATTTTAAAAAAACATATATAGCTCAAGTAACGAAATAATAAAAGCACATTGGCAGTGCAGGATACTTCATAGCTTGGCACTGAGTGCTTTCTTTCACATGGTGACATGTGCAGAGCTTCTCAGACAAAAATGAATCATGAGCAAATCATTTTTTTTCTCTTACAGAGAGCATTGGGGAAAAATAGAACTGCGAAATACCAAAAGATGTTTCCCACAGGACAAATAGAGGGAAGTATATTAGGGTCTTGTTCAGCAGAAGACTCTTAATGGATTGTAGAAATTTCTGCTGGCACACAGGGTGGCTTTTCCCGAGCTCTGCTCTGGGCAGATGCAGCCCATCAGTGCCAGGGAGACAGGAGCCCATCCTGCCTGCGATAATGAAACCTGCTGGGGAGCAGAGAGTGAGAATTCAAGTGTTTGCACTGCCCCTGGGTGTGCAAAGCCAACCTTTGCTGCCTGTGACTTGTCCTGTGGACATGCAGTTCAAATCTAACCTGCCAGAAAATTACTGAAATGTGAGAAACCGCTTATTATTTAGTGAGTCATATCCTTAATACAGCTGTAGGATGGAGAATAATAAAGTAATGTGTAAGAAAGGACTTGTGTTATTCTGAAGGGAAGGGGAATTAGTCAAAGTGTTGCAGAAGAACTTGAGCATCTGCAGCATAAACGGAATTTTAAGTGCAGGCACAGATTTATTTTTTGGTCGAGCATCAAAAATTCAAGTTTTGTGTATTCTGCAGGTAACAAAAACTGCTTAGGGATTCAGACAGACATAAACACTGTTACTGTCAAATTTACCCACTAAAGAATGTCCATTTTTAATTCAATCAAATGTCCAAGATTGTCATATACAGATTTTTCCTGGGGTGCTTCTCTTTGCATCAGATTCCCAGGGGTTTATTTCAGAACTTTAATTTTTTTCCCCATTTTCCTTCACTGAACCATCACAAACCCTTCATCTCTAGAGTTTATCACTTACATTTTCCCCTTGCCTTTTCTCCAAGCTCTGATAAGCCCAGGCTGTTCTGGCAATGTTCACCTCGAGCTGCTCCCCTTGCCCCGGGAGCCTCCTGTGCTGCACAAGGACACCCAGAGGCTTCATGCAGGGTGGCAAAACTGGCATTCCCTGGGATGCTGCACCACCATCTGCTGCCCCCATCCCCTCTGGACACTTTGCCAGTGCAGAAGGGGAGGCAGAAGAAATGGTCAGAGCAATCCTTTGGTGTTCTTCACCTGCTCTGTGCTCCGAAGTCATTGTTGCTCTCTTCTTTCCAAGGAGAAAGGTGAGATATGAGGTCCAGCTAGAATATTCCTGAGGTTTCCCATTCCTCACTCAGGATGGTTTCAGGGATCTGGCTCTCAAATGACAGCAGAAAGCCATTTAATATCTGAATGATTCTTGCAGTATGAAAAATACTCAGAGGTCCAAAGGTAAAAAATGCACCACTTTATTATCCAGATATATCACTGATAACATAAAGTGATTCAAATGTGTGAGGGCAGTCAGGGTGGTTAATATTTCTGTGTTACAGGAACACATCATTTTTTTATTGTTTTGTTTGTTTTTTTTTTTTTAAATCCCAATGGATCCTATCCATGAAAAAATGTCTATAACCTTTACCATCACAAAACACCAAACATTGATTTGCTGGTAAATGAAGTTTCCTGTGGAACTCCAGATTGCTGAACTTTCTGGCCATGGAATAATGACCTTAATTCTCCCTCCTCTCCTCCTCAGTTTCAGTGTCAATACTGCATTTGCTATATATGAACAATTTCATGTATTATGACTATATGGAGTTGTTTTGTTCACTACAATGGAAATATCACTTGGGCCTTTTTCCTTGTGGTCAGTCCATGGAATCCTCATTACAGCATGATTTAATAATTAAAATGCTTTTCCTTCTAAAGTTTCCTTTCCTTGCTGAATTTTAACAGGAAATTTGGGGGTGATCAAATATATTGAGCACTAAGAGGAGGGGGGAAATGTGTATTCTCTCAGTCTAGATTTATGAAAACAGTCCAGAAATGATTATACAGTGAGAAACAAGCAGACTTCAAGACAAATTAAAGAGAATTTAACATTCATTTAAGAGAATATGTTATATAGTTTATTTAAAGATTTTTTTTTTAAATAACCATTAAAGTTATCTTCAGATCCAATTTTGCTTTCAGTTGCCAAATGTCTTGCTGATTCATTTCTCTTAAAATTTGGTGTGCTCAGAAGGGACTTGAAAAGAGTAATCAGTTCAGTTTTGCAGCTGATGATTTCTGCATTTCCCCAATTTGACCATTTAAAAGAGCAGCGTAAGTGAAATAATCTGTTCCTATAGCAACACAGAGAGTCTGGAGGAGCTTCCATGGTGTAGAGATGGCATTGAAGCCTTAGAAAACCCCACAAGATAAAAACAAAAAGCATGGATTGTGAGACAACCCATCTGTAACGAGCAGGAGGAGGACAAAGCTGGTGTCAGGCAGTAGAATTCCCTTTATCAAGGTGCCCTTGGCTGTTCCTTGGCACAAGTCTCAGGAATTGCAATGCTTGCCTGACCTCACTGCTGGCTTTGCCAAGCAGCTCATGGTGGCAGTGGCAGAGTGCCCAACTCGGGGAGGCTACAGCATGAGCCATGTGTTTAAATCCTGAGGTGCTGGCAAGAGGTTTCTTGTGGTGAATTAGAAAATTATTGGTTGTTTTGTTCATTGTCTGGTTGTTTCTTGATAAGTCAGACTTACCTTTCTCATTTATTTGTTGGTTGAATCCTCGAATTCCAAGTGGGGTAAGGTGGTCTCTTCATTTTCTTCTTGCACTCAGGTTTTTAGAGCTGGGAGAAGAAACCAGTCCTTGTTGGAAGACAAACTCCAAGTGCTTGTGAGCAGTCAGCTGTCCTGGTGAACAGTGCTTTGTCTGCCAGTCTTGTACAAGGAAAATCTGTCTTTTCTCATGGGCATTGCTGTAGAAAAACATCAGTGCAGAGCAAACCTGGTGAAGCCAAAAGTGTTGGAAGAGCTCCAACTTGGAGAGAGCCCAAAGTCAGAACTTCAAATACAAATAAGTGGAAACACATGAATATCTGATAAAAGAATGATTTTTTTTTCTGTTAATACCATTTCTAAAATTTGATATAAATGCTGCAGTACAATTCACAGTTGCCAAATTATAGTTTGTGCTGAAAGTCTGTATTAGCAATTTCATCAGTACAAAGTGTCTAAGATGAGAAAAAAAAAGTATGAAACTGAGAGAAGATGAGGTTTCTAGCATTCAAAATCTCCAGTTTGATACAAACCTATAAATAATATATAATAGGATCTAAATTTCACGGGGGAAAAGCTGAAGTTTAATTCTAAAGAGAGCTACAATTTAATGATGGAGATATACTGGATTATGAGTTCTGCTTACTGAAGGAAAAAATCTTGTGATTTGCTCACCTTCATTTGTTCCTCACCATGATCCTGCCCCTCTGTGTCCCTTTCCAGCCCAGCTGCTGAGGTTGTCTGCAGGCTTTGGGCTGAGGCAGCTCCAGCACCTGGGTCAGCTCCAGCCCCGGGCAAGCTCTGCCCTGAATTGGGCTCTCAGTGCTTCCAGCAGCAGCCAAACACCAGCCAGCCCTCGGGCAAGCAAGCCCCGAATGTGGGGAGATGGGAGAGCACAACAGAGTTCTCCTTTCAGGTCAGCAACCAGAGGGGTCCTGCTTAATCCAGAAGAGAAATCTGAATTCATCCAGAGTTTCATTTATGTCCCTAACAGCCTTGAGCTTCTAAAGACTCTGATGTTTACAAAAAAATGTATGGAGAATTTGCTATTTAATTTTATTTTTAGAAAGATATTTATAAATCTGTACAACTCAATAAAAATCCACTGAGTTGGGTTTTTTTTTTTCCCTGAGATCTTGCATAGCTCTCTGAGAGTTACACAGAAAAATTCTTGCTGTCTGAAACGAGTTCCTTACTGCTTTTACTGTGGTGCTGACAGTTAAATTCTTTGCTTGTGTATAGCATTTATAAGGACCAGAATATAACAGCTTGCAGTACCTCAATAGCATATGTTAATGGTAAAACAGATTTATTTTGAGTTTCCTTCCCATTTATGACTGGTGGGGGTAGAAAACTTTGGATAATGGAAGTATGAAATCTATAACTATGCAATCTGTAACTATTTGTTACAGTGCAGTTTATTTTTCTGTCTCCATTGTATTTCCATTACTTTTCCCTAACTGGACAATGATCTGCATTTTAATTTGAGCTAATTTAGTACTTTGAGAATAAAATTAGTGTTTTCTGTCTTAAAACAATTGGTTTTAACTTGCATGTTAGCATTTAAGAAATGCAGTGCAGCTTTAACATTGTGCATTCAAATTAGAAGGAAAATTTCTGTCTCTTGTTGGTTAATCCAGAAATTCTGTTTTTCTCTTTTTTCTCCTTAGAATATGAAAATGACGTCAGGTTAATTTTTCATTCTTTTATTTGTACTTTAATCTTATTATATTATTAACAACTAGACTCAATAATTAATTTTTAAAAATACTTGGAGAGCACTTTCTGGTTATTTATCCTGGTGTTATATGCAGCGTGCATAGATATAAAACCTTCTCTGTCCCCACTAGAATTATCCAGGAAAAAAAAGCCTAAACACAAAGCCAAACTGTAAAGCCTTCATTATTTTTTAACTACTAGAAACACATATCTGTCACAGGGTTAAGTTAGAAAATCACCTGGGTTGGGAATTTTGAATTTACTAAGTATAATTAATCTATGATACTAATTGAATTCAGAAAATAGAACAGGGGGAGCAGTAAATTAGGAAATGGCTTGGATGTCCATGATGATGACAATGACGTGGATGAGTGAGATGACAACAAGCACTTGCACACCCATGGCAATGATGGCTGGGACGTGGCCAGTGGGGACTCAGGGGCTGACTTGGATGTTCACTGGGGTGAGAACAGCTCAGAGGAGGAGGAGGTTGACTTAGATGATGATGATGATGATGATGATGATAACAGCTCAGCCAATGATGGTGACTGGGACGATGCCCACTCCAACTCAGTTGGATTTGATTTGGATGCCACCAGCTTGGACAAACTGTTGATGAGATGAAGCCCTAGTTTCTCAGGGCTTTGCTAACAAAAGCTCAGAGTTTATGGATTGAAGATCAGAAGGTTTGTTTTTATTTATAGATTTGATATATAGATATAATATTAATGAAAATATAAATAAAAATATAATAATATATAGATATAATATCTATATTATAGAAAAGGAAAGAGAGAGAGATCAAGATCCCTCCAGCCTGGTTTGGCGGCAGGAATCGAGTGTGTCTGTGTGAACAGACAGTCCCAGTGTGTGCACAACATAAACTATGAAAAAACATCCCAAAATAGAAATTCTCTTTGGCCAAGGAGAGCACATTCTCAAAATAACTGTAATATTTACATTTTTCTCAACCTGAGAACAACTCTGACAGGCCTGGTGCTGCAAGAACTAGTGAGGCATAAAATGCCTAAAGAAATCCTTTTCTAAGTTACCAACAGACAAGGCTGACTTGGATAATGTGGATGTCAGTGAATGCTGAGCCATGAGCACTCTCAGGGCTTTGTTCTGTCCCACAAATGAAGGACTAATTGCTCTGTTGAGCTGTGTAATTACTCCAAAAATGCCTTGCTCTGGACAAAGACGAGTTTAGTCAAAGGGAAATTTTCATCTCTCAGCTCTGCCTGTGAGAAGCAATTGCTTTCTCACAGACGGAGCTGGGAACCAGCAAATATTTGTGTAAACCACCTCATGTTTTTGTAAACTATATCTCACAGCTGTGTTTGGCACACTTGGTTATTCCTGACTTGTTACTCTGTCACTGACCAATAGTAGCTGTTCTTTACACTGCTCCTAGCAGTGTCTAAGAAGCAGAACCTAAAGATCTAAAGAGTCTCTCTAAGAGATCTCTTTGCCTTTGCACGAAATAAAGAAGACCTTTGCCTTCTGATGATTCTGAGAATGGAGTTTCTTTTGTTGTAATGGCCCTAACCAGGGCCTGCAATGCAACACCTTGCAATAAAATGTCCTTTCCTTAGAGACTCTTCCCTCTGCTTGTACCCAGAGCTGGCCTGCAAGCAGTGCTTTATTTTGCATGCTTTGACCAAAACCTCGTTGCCTCATACAAGGTTCAACAAAGGGATTGGCACTTAAGAACTTCTTAACATGAATGGAGTTGTTGCCTTAATAAATTGATTTTGTCTGGAAACCCACAACCACATCCTTGAAGCCCCAGTGCTTTTTCCATCCTCCTTTTTTCCGTGTTTGTCACTGGTGCTTTTTGTCTGCTGATGCTTGGTGTGTGTGTAATTTATCTCATTTGATATGTCAGGCAGTAAAAGCATTAGAAATGTCTTGCATGCGAGAGTAAATGTATTTTCCATTGTGCAATCCTCTCATTATTTTTTCCAAGTGTTCTGTGACAGGAGAGGATGGTAAGGCAAAAGAGGAAAAAAGAACTGTTCTTTTGAAACATTTTAAGTCACCTGCACTTCTGTTTTCTGTAGGAATTTCATCTTGTGCATTCCCATATAGGTTTGAAAATTAGGATAACACAGGTTGCACACCTGTGTCACAGACTCCACACACCTGTAGGCAAGAGCAAACATTTTGGTCTCCAGGTGATGTTCAGCTGTTTATAAATAGTGGGAAACAAAAGCCAGTGCTGCAGGAATTCAATCAGAGCTCTTGGCCCTCTATAAAATCCAAGGAATAAGACCATGCAGGGTGTACCTGGTAATTGTGGGACACAGTTAGAGGCACTTAAACTGATGGATATGGGTGTAAAGCTGTGTTTGAAGAGGAGCACACTGCACTGTCCCTGTTAAACAGCCAATTTAACAGGAACAGGCTTTTGCATCCTTGCTGCAAGCTCTGGGTAAATACTGGAGTTTCTTTGGGGAAGAAAGGAATAGACACAAACTCCTGCAAGACAACCAGCAAAATGAAATCCTGTTTGCCTTTGCTTTTTCTGAGTGAAATAAGAGTCTGATAACTCTGTCAGCTCTAAGTGCAGCAAACATGGCTACAACATCTGCGTGGGAAAGAGCTTGGATTCGATCCAGAGGTTCTGAGGCATTGCAATGGAAGAGAATTAGTTCATATAATATGATGAATTTTGTTGAGATAAGTTGAGGAGTATCTTTCATTCTTATTTAACACTGTCTGGTGCCTTTAGCACTTGTAATATTCTCATTACCACGTATGAGTGTGAGCCAACAAAAGGCTCTTGCAAGTGCAGAACCACAAATTGACAATGTATTCAAAGCTGATCACAGACACATTCATTCATTCTACAGAGTCGTAGGAAAATATACTCACTCTTCTTCACTGGGATGATCCTAAGGCTTTCAAAAACATTTCTGAGAAAGGTACTTTCAAAAACATTACTGAGAACAGTAAGAAGATGTGAATAGAGTAAATAACCTGAAATATTAACATATTTGCTCTCTCCAGAATGAGTGGTCTCCCATTATACTGAGTGCCTTCATGGCTGAGGTTTTGTTGAATTTTCCCAGTTGTCCTTTTTGGAGCTGTACAACTGTGTGTAACTATTTATATTGCCAAGATTCTAAGTACCCAAAACCCGTGCTTGGAAAATCTTTTTCTGAATTGTGAGTATTTACAGAAGATTAAATACATGCATTTAGAAAGAGCTGGCCACAGAACAAGCTGTTGGCTACAAAACTACCTGGGAGCATGGGAGAAGGACAGAACAAGGACTTAACATAATGGTTTCCACACTGCAGCCAATTGTCACAGTCAACAGAATAAAGAGTTTCTTTTGGCAAACTCCACACCATGTCTAATTAAAACTTTCCCTGAGCAGTGGCTGTCATGGCCAACACAAATTAAACAGGGTTGGAAGTTTCCTCTCAGCATTTCCAAGTGACTGACTGTCCTCTTCTTGTTTCAGGCCTTGCATGCAGCATCTGCTGGGCCACTGACCTGCAAGAGTGAGAGCACAGAAGTTCCTTCTCCAGCAGGCTGCTCAGAGTTCCTGCTCTTCCTCAGGGAGCTCTTTGCCTGTCCCTGCTGCCCTTTTGCCCATCCCCAGCCCAGGCACCTCCTTTCACAGGCACTCTGTACATATAATTTGCAGCAGCAGTGAACATACCCATGTGGACACATGGAATATTTTTGTCTCTGTGTGAAAGAACTGAAACTTGGATATGCACAGTGCCTTGTATGTGCATTTCACTGTTTAATCAAGGTGAGGTGCAGAGCTCCTGAGGAAATTCTGTAAATAAACATACAGAGTGCTGGGCATAGTAATTAGCAGTCATTACTTCTGCATGGTTAAAAATATCAGACAAACCTGAGTTTTGATTGCTTCTTTGCATTGATTCACCTGCTCTAGAGAGCTGAAGTATTGTCTTTTGCCTGGATGTCAAATCTATGCTGGGGGCAGGCTTGGCAGCATTTGCAATCCTGCAGCAATTTCCTGGTTTGTTTTTTCCCAGGTGACAGCCACCACCACGTCAGGAAGCACAAGTGGCAGTAAAAGCAGCAGTGCCTCATTTTGACTCTAAATAGTTCTGCTTTTTAGCTATGCCTGCCCAGCAAAATGAGGTGAGATGAATGCTAAGAGTTACTTGATCGAGGTACAAGAGTTACTGCCGAACAGCAAAAATAAATCTTAATCTAGATTTTTAAGATCAGTTTAAGGGAAATCTCTGGGGGGAGGTGTGGGTGCACTGCCTGCCAGGCCTTGCCTGAGCAGTGCATTTTGTAGCGTGGTACCCAAACCTCAGCTCTTCCACTCACATGAGCTCCTTTCCTCACCCAATGGACAGAGAACAGGAGCTCATTTGGCTCTTCCCAGAACCCTCCCTGTTCAAATTCTTCTCACTCCCTGGATTATCCCTCCCCTGGAGCCAGGGAGATGACTCTGATTCTCATATGAACCAGACCCCCCTGTATTTATAGAGCCAGCCCTAATCCCTGGCTGATGCTCACATTTTGTGCTCTGGGGCATAAATTGATTACTGCTGCAACCAAAAGGGGAGGCCTCTTCCAGAATCCCTGCCTGCTCCTCCAGGGAAGAGGGCTGGACACATTATTGGCAGACTTTATTCCTCTACTGCTGCCTCCTAACTCTGCCATCAGCGTGAGGTTGGTTTAGAATTTAATTACAAATTGACAGGTACATATTTATTCTAATTGCATCTCCTAAGGCAGCTTAATCTTCATAAAGACACTGAGTCTGCACAGTGTCTCCGTGTCACAAGCAGTGACTCATCAAAAGAAGGAAGGAAATGCAGAACTTCACATCTTTATGGTGAAAATCTAAATGGGCCTAACAAGATAGTGGAGCTTTAATTTCAGAATCAGTCTCCTTTGCAGGACACTTTCAGAACCTATGATTTCATTCTGACATTACATGTGGAAACAAGTTATAGTGTGTACTTATAAAAACATCTGGAAACCTTTTGATAGCTGAACACCAGGGATTTTCCCAGCAGCCCTACAGTGCTTATTTTCTGTTCCTTAAGCTAAATTACCCTGGAGAGGAGAGGATATGTGCATAAGAGGAAAGAATAAAGTAGTCAGTGCAGTTATTAAAGCAGGATTTATAATAAATCAGTTTGACAATTTCATTATGTTTCCACTGGCTAAGGTGATGTCAGATTGCAACGTCAGGCAGATTAAATGATCTTCCTGCATCCATTGATCACTTATGTGCTTATTTATGGCTTAGCTCTAATAGGAATGTTTTGAGGAACATTTGCAGATCCTTGGAGAGGAAATGCAGCTGTGTTTTATTAGCCCACAGAAGGTGAGGATGGCTCTGGCAGGGGCAGGGTGCAGGGCTGAGGCAGCATTCCCTCAGTCTCTTCACTGAAGTTCTGACATCCTTGCAGTGTTTGGGATCCTCTCTGGGGATCTCTCACCTTGGGGAATGGGACAGTGAACAGCAGCATGAAAGCTGAGAGAAGTGTCCAGCAGCCATTCCAAACAAGCTGGATCCTGGTCCTTTTGGGCCTCATTCTCCCTTTTGCCAATTACTGCTGGTGTTTCTATCTTTCTAGGAGTGATGTATGAGAATATTAGTGTATGTACAGCTCTAGCCCCGTGGGCAGGAGCTGGGAATGTGCCTACACCATGGGGAGTCAGAGCTGATGTACCCCTTTTAGCAAAGTCATGGGCACCTCAGGTGCTGGGCAAGGAAAACCACCCCTCCAAATAATGAATTGCTTTGGCAGTTTTGCCAAGATCTTAACCCAAAAAATGATTTTCCCCAAAACTAGAATGATGAAAACAAATCTGCATTTTGAGAGGGGCAGGCTGTTTGTCCCCTGGATGGAGTGGGTGTCTCTTACAAAGCCTGAAGGATGTTGCTGCCTGGCCAAAATGTAAGCAGAGGCTTTAAATAAAATATGTTGTTTGGGCTGACTTGCACTGGTATTTACCACAGAAAGCCCAGGAGTTGTTCCCCTGGGCTGCTCCCCCTGCACTGGCACAAGACAAGATCCACTTTTGGAGAACTTACTCTCATAGAATCCTTTGGTCTTGGCACTATGCAAACTGCAACTGCAGAGCTTGGGTGCAGGCAGGGATCACCATTGAGCCATAATGCAATGATATCAAGGCAGAAGATTAAAGTGGGGTCAGAAATACAGGCTCTGCTCCTTCAGTAGTCCCAGGAATAGGAATAGCACAGGAATAACTGTGCTGTTTGTTAAATTAAAGCATTTCTTAGATCTGTAAGAGTGAAAAGTATTCCTGTAGAGTGCTTTTGGAAAGTACTAGATAAATACAGTAAATACAGCCTGAATGGCCTTTTCCAGAAATCCCCATCACAGCAGTTAATGATTAGAGCCTTATTTAATTGAGTTGCTAATATTAATTCATTAGCCGTAATTCGTTTGTGGCTCAAAGTTAGCATCCTGCTGTAAAAAACATTAGATGGGATTTTAAAATTGAAATCCTATTTAATGATTTAGTGTTTCTGAAAGTGGGAAGGTCGTTGCTTGGAACCTGGGCTACTCACCTGGCTTCAGAGGTTAACGATTCCTCTGAAATGAAATATAGAAGTTTTTCTTCCCAGTGTATATTCAGCACTCATCTGTTCCTTGATCCAAATAATCTTCTACCCATCCATCCATCATCTACAGCACAGGAAGGAAAGCTAAATGGCAGCCTTTAGCAATGAACTGGGTGAGATGGGATAGCAATGATATTCTCCCTTCCATCTGACAAACCAGGGGGATTGACAGTGAAAAATTCCTTCTGAAGCCTGAGCCAGCACTGCAGGCAGGGCCGAGGTGTTTGCAGGAGTTTCACAGAATTCCTCGTGCCACTCAAACCTCAGGAGACAAATCCCTGTGAGCTTCTGCAGGGGAGCAGCCACACTTGTGACAGACAGCAACACAAACCCCTCTTAGCCCAGATCCTGCGTGGATGCACTGCCTCCTGTGAAAGATGTGGGGACAGAGGGAACTGTGGATTTGGATTTAGAGGGATTTGGGGCAAGAGAATCAAGCACGCTGTTATATTTTTATCTCCCTGACATAAATAAATCCCATCAACATTTCAAACAAAACCAAGAGCCAGGGTGATACAGGTAGCTGGGATTTCTCTGTGCCACGTTTTGAAATGTGAGTGTGCTGCCTGGAGACAGGCCTGGGAGGAGAGGCAGGGTGGGAGTGTTCTGCATCCCAAGGAAGTGATGCTGCTTTCCTTTGCTCCCTCAGAGAGCACCAATTAGAACTTCAGCACGTGGCTTTGCTCTCTGGGCAAGGCAAATGTAACACTTCACACTGGGGATTTAAGAGCTAAACTCTGTTTTGTGTAGTTTAGGATGCAGTCTCTAATGACACCACCACATTCGTTTTCCCTTCCTCTCTTGCACACTCTGTTTTATTTTTGTTTTTCTTCTCCCTCCACCTCACTGAGAGCTCTGACAGCTTGGACAAGATGAGTCAGAGATGTTCAGCAAACAGAGGCTATTAAATTTCCCCTTGCTATGCTAAAAAAAGTTGTATCACCTATGTGTAAATAGCCACCTCTTTGAAATTGTAGAAGAGGTTTTCAAGAGGATTTTAACACTGCTATTATAGACCAGTTGCTTGAAAATATTGAGAGCATTAAAAAAAAAAAAAAAAAAGACTGCCTGGACAGACTGATAAAAACAGCAGAAAATGTTGAGTCATGCAGGCCATTAATTACAAAAAAATAAGAGAAACCATCAAGGGAATGTTGTTAAGACCCAAGTGCCTTTTTATGGGTAGAAAAAATCAGGCTAAAATTACTTTAAATCATAGTACTCAGAGTAAGTGATGGTGAAAAGAGATGGAAGAAAACACCTTTCTCTGATCATAGGTGTTTTGATTTAAACCAGGATGAAAATATTTGTTTAGCTTAGTCTAAACACTTATATGACACATTTAGCTTTTAAAGTGCTTGAATCTCCCTGGCATTCTTTTACACTGGCATATGGAGTGATAAATGTGCCACAGTTTCTCAATTCTGCCCTTTACATTCTAATTAAAGGAGAAACAACCCACTTTTCTGACTGTTTTCCAGAAGGAGGAATGAAAGTTATGTTGGTTTGTGAGTTTAGAGCCTTCTCCCACTTTCCCTTCACAGGACCTGTGAGAACAAAATCTATTTCATAACTGTTAGAGGTAGGAATGTTTTAATGAGAGAATCTCGACATAAAAATATCACAGCTTATTTCTTATCCTGGGAGAGGGTAAACAATGAAAGATTTCTTGTGTTCTCTAGTAATGGTGGTGTTTTGGATGAGCAAAAACCAGAACCTTTCTCCCCAGGGCTGATTTGACATGTGGCTAGTCACTCTAATTGAAACCAAATTAATCTTCCAGTATTGTTCCAGGTTTTTACGTGGAAAAATATACTTAATATCCTCAAAGGAAGTTTCTTTACATATCACTCCAGTTTATCATTCCCTCCCAGAATCAGAGTGGGAAGGACCCCTGAGTGTTCCTGTTACAAGGCTTTTGCTGCCTGGTAATTGTAATTAATGAGACTAAATGCCCATAGCTGTCCTCTGGGTGTTGCTGCTGTTTGTAGGAGCTTTATCTCGCCCAGATGCAGCAGAATGTGCAGAAGCCAAAAGCAGGGCTCAGTGTGAGGATGCCAGAACCAAGAGCAGCTCCAGTGAGGCCCAGGAAGTGCTGCCTGGTGAGCAGGGGCATCCTCACCAGGGAAAGGCACCAGGGATTCCAAACCAAACTGCATTTGAGGCGTTTTCCACAGCTGAAGGGAAGTGTGAGGGCATTCACAGAAATCAAATAGTATCAGCAAGGTAATTGCCTGTAGTGGCCATCCTGGCCAAGGCCAGCAGGGACAGGATTTTTGCAGATTGAGCCACCAGAGGCTGGAAAAGTTCTCCGGAGAGAATTTGCCTGTGTAGGGAATCAGAGAGTAAAAACCTCCACAGAATGCAGTGCCCTGCAGGCAGCTGTGACCTTGGGCCAGACACCTCTGTCCCCTCCTCTTGGCCAGATGAGCCAGTGCATTCCACAGCCACCAACTGACAGGTCTTCAATTAATCCATTTAATTAAAAAACAAATGCATTTCTGCTCCATCTCTCACAGCGAGTGTTTCCCTTTGGGTTTGGGTGTAACTGCTTCTCACTTACACTGCAGGACTTCCTCCAATTTCCCATCTCCCACCATTGCTATTCCTGCTGGAGGAATCCCTGCTGTCTCAATCCTTCCCACAGGAGAACTTCCCTGCTCTCCTTACTGGGTTTTTTCCCCCCTTCTGTTTATCATTTCCAATCCATCTGTGTTTTTTGAGGTGGGACAGTGGGAAGTCACAGCTCCCCCAAGTATTCATCATAAGAGTGGTATTAAGTAGCAGAACACCTCCTAATCTTCCAATTTCTTCTTAATCCTTTTCCTTTCTTACAGTTTCAGTGTCTTTTCTTGCCAATCCATATATTATCTGAGAGGTAACTGATAATTTTAAAGCTGTAATTGGGTAAGCAAAGTGATTTCTCCTGACTCTGCATTGCTTTGCACTTCTCAATGTTGTGCATTTAGTTTTCTCATCACTCCATGAGATCCTTTAGATTTCAGTAGTCTGGAAAACTCAGTGAGTTTCACCCTTTCAAAACCCAGAGGTTTTCACCCTTTCTTGCAGTTTAACAATTGTTTGACATTTGTTTAACAATACCAGTCCCAAAAATTGTGCTTGGCGACCTCAATATCAACAGGGCTTCTTTGTGGGAACTCTCCACTTTTTCCCAACCTTTTTTGTGTGTTAAAAGTTTCGTCCATGCAAAGGTTTTTCCTTTTGTTTGGAGGGAATTTATTTTTCTGAAGAGCCTTTGGTGAGACATCAGAAGTTTGACATCTCCATTACAGTGCACTTACATAACTGTAGATGATACACTGATTTCTTTTAAGAGCTCTAGGAGATTTCACTTAGCCTTCCTGTGATGTCTGTACCTTCCCTTTCTGCTTTAACTTCCATTTTTCCAGAGAATTTTCTGCTCTCCTAAAGTTCGTGTCCCTGTCTGGTTTTAGTTTTTTGTTTGTTTATTTGTTTGGTTTTTTTTCCCCACCAGCTATTATGCCTAATAACTTGGCTTAGATCATTTTAAGCAAATATGAGATGCACAGAACCAGCTAAATTGTGGAAATAGCAGAGCTGTCACTGTAGTTTTTCAAGAGAAGCCAATTAATAAGTGCAGCTTTCAAAACAAGGTCTGAAAATATTACAGGAGCTGAGTGGACTGAAAGCAGCAGAAAGTGGTTTAAGGTCTGGCTGATTAAACAGAAGCATTAAATTCTCTGGATATGTCTGTGCACAGTCTTACATTTGAGGTGGTGATTTTTCATAGCTGCATTTATTCCATTTTTTGTAGCTGTTTTGTGCCTCTCCAATTTACAGCTGGAGCAGATATTGTTGCATAACTGAGTTTGTCACTGTGTATGGATGAGATTTTCACTCAGGAGCAGTGAAACTGTGCCAGATTTTCCAAACTTTCTTCAAGATAATTCCATTTCTGAGCCACTCATCCCAAAGGTATGGGCTTGCCATTTGTGGCATTGCTTGGCTGCTGCTGGAAATATGAAAATGAAAATACTTGTGCTTAGTTGTTGGTAACTTTGAAAAGATTTCTTTAGGCATTTTTATGCTTTACTGATTTTTACATTACTGAATCTGCTGGAGTTGTTTTCAGGTCGAAAAAAAATTAAATACTGCAGTTGTTTAGAATGTTATTTCTTTAGTTAAGGAGAAATTTCTATTTTAAAATTTGTTTTTATAGTTTCTGTTGTACACACACTAAGACTGCTCAGACAGACAGAGAGGATTCCAGCAGCCAAATCAGGCTGGACATCTCTCTCTCTCTTTCTTTCTCTTTCTTTCTTATTACTATCTAATCTAAATATTAATTCTATAAATAAAGCCTTCTGATTTCTAATCATCAATCAATGAACTCTGAGCTTTTGTTAACGAGGCCCTGGGAAAGTAGGGCTCTTCTCATCAGCATTTAGTGGCTGCCTGGAGACCCAAACCCCTGGCTCTGTGGTGACACAAATACCCACAGAAAGAGAAACTACAAAAGGAAGGGCATTATTTCTATTTTTAACCTCTCAATTTCCCTTCTAAAAGCTGAGTGATAAGGGCCACGTTTCCCATGGCAAACTCAGCATTTGGCTGATCATTTTCAGTCCCAGGCCTGCAGGGAGGGCAGGTTTTGCAAAGCACTCACATCTATTTATGATCAATTACGATTGTAAAAGCACTGCTGATCAATATGGAAACATCCACGGTGCTCAATTCCCTGCACAATGCCCAATTTTATTTCCCTCTGGATGTATTGCACACTGTGCAGCAGAAATATCTGCTCCAACCAGGGAATTGTGAGCAGGTTTGATAAATTGTGGATGGCAAAGGCAAGAAAAACCTCACACCCTGGTAACTTCTGCACGTGGGGATGCTGCTGTTGTTCTGAGCAGCAGACACATCCAGCAGCTGTAAATCAGCACAAGTCAGCCCAAAAAACTCCTCTCTCCCCTGAGAGTGGTGGTTATGCACAGTTACAGCATTGATCCACTTTTAATTTCAAGCATTTTGGGGTTTTTACTAAAAGACAGATTCATATCAACAGCCTCTAACTTAGCCTGAAGTTTTCTGCCATATTTTGGATTCACAGGATTGTTTGGGTTTGGAGGGTCCTTAAAACTGATCCAGTGCCACCCCTGCCATGGGCAGGGACACCTCCCACTGTCCCAGGCTGCTCCAAGCTCTGTCCAGCCTGGCCTTGGGCACTGCCAGGGATCCAGGGGCAGCCACAGCTGCTCTGGGCACTCTGTGCCAGGGCCTGCCCACCCTCACAGGGAAGGATTTCTTCCTAATTTCCAATGTAGCAGCAGAAGAAGCCTGATTTATAAACAGGTGGTGTTTGTAATGCACAGTGTCTGCAGCTGAAAGGTCCCTAAATATTGTTTTCACCAGGCTTTGTTCTTACAAATCACTGTCTCTCCAAGTGGGAAGGCACCTGGCAATATCATGTGAATCAGAATGTGACTGCTGGCAAAACATTCCAGAAACAGTGAGTGTCACTGGAGCCCTAGAGATTGAGCATTTAATCTGGGAGGTGTCTCAGCTTTTTCTTTTTTTTTTTTGGGAGAGCTGGGCTCTACTCTTTAAGCTATTAAAAAGAAAAAGGTGTATTATTCTGTATCAAAAAAAGCTTCCAGATGAAAAGCACTGTTAGCTAAGGCTGTCTTCATGGCAAAGGGAAACCTTTGGAAAAGAGGCAGGGAGCATAAAGTAATGAGTGGGTGCCTTATATGGCAACAGGGAGAGCTTTTAATTGCAAGGTGCAGCAGAACCTCTGGGTCCTCTGCTTTTCCCACAGGTCCAGGTGAGCATCCCTGGGTCCTTGGTGCCAGCCCTGCCCCCTGGCAGCCCTGGCTCTTTGCATTGCTGCCCTTTGTAGCCTCTCATCCCTCAATGGTTGAATTTGCCAGAAATGTCATGGTAGAATTTGATTCCAGCTCCCTGTGAAGGCAGGGAAATAAAGAGGAATAAAAACAGGACCCGTTCCTGTTTTATCTAATCAAAAATTTAACTTTAAACTTGGCTGTCTGCCACTAATGGCTACTCAATACTGTTAGGCAGGTGCAGTCTGTCCTTTCCCACAGATAACCTGAATAAAAAGACCTTTTTGGTGCCTGCTTTGAGGGAAAACAGCAGCATGAAATAAAAATGTGAGGCCTGTGTTTGTCACAGGCGTAGCCTCTGCCACCTTCCACGTGAGGTGGCTGATTTGAGAAACACAGAGCTTAAAAACTCTGTGCTTTTAAAACAAAATCTCTTCAAAACAAAGTGGCTGCAGAGGCGAATTATGGAGAGTGTTCTTTTGTACACCTGCAGTCTATCAATTTTCCTCCCCCCAGGGGGAAAAGAGAGCACAGGACAGGTGAGCAGAAAGGTGGGAGCAGCATGTGCTGCCTCCAGGGATGTTTTGGGTACAGCATCTCCCTGGTGCAGAGCATCTGCTGCCTCTGGGAGCAGCCTGTCCCTGGGCTCTGGGGTTACCCTGACCCAGCAATTCTCTGTGGTTTGCTTTGTTCCAGCAGGCAAACAACAGCAACACAGGATTTGAGTTGGGCTCTTTCCGAGCCTTCAATCTTATTGAGATTTTTTTTTATGGGGATTTTATTGAGGGAGGGAATCTTTCTGCTTTCAAGTGTAGAACAGGATCAGCAGTTTGTATGGTTTGCTTGTATTGCTTTTTTTTTTTTAAATTCTTTTACACATAACTGGTGTTGAATCTTTTCCGTTGAAAAAAGGTGAACAGAATTGATTTTTCTCTTCATACATATTTATCCTCAGAAAATCATTTATACACTCTCTAATTTGTGTTAATAGTAAAAGTCCTCAGGTGCATTCTATCAATCTCTTTGAAGGCTGGTACATAATTTCCATTAGGAAAGTCTAAGAGGAATATAAAGTAGACTTTCCTGAATATTTTTTTTTAACTAAATGAATAAAGACATAGATATAGATGTGGCTGTGCAAGATTCTCAACCTGTCCCTGAAGAAAACCAAAGCTAATACAAAAATATATTGATTTGGGTCGAATGCCAACTTTGCCCTGCTCATTGAAGTGGCTCCTCTGAAATAAAAGCTGCATAAAAGTTGTGTGTTTTTACCTCTCTTTCTACCTTCCCACTCCTGTCCTGTGTTCCTCTCCCCCTGTTTCTCCTCGAGGGGAGGCACTGTGGCTGTGCCCACTGAACCCTGGGCTTTTATTCTTCTCTTTAGCACAGCAGGTTGGAATGCTCTGGGTCTGGATGTGTCCCATCAGGAAACCACAGAGCTGGGGCAGCCCTTGCCCTGTGAGCTAGCCCTTGTTATGGACCTCAAACCTGATAAATATTATCTCTCTGATCTTGCCATGATTTCCCTTGTTTAAGGAATTTTGAGGTTAAACCAAGTTTATTTAAAGGGGCACTGAGTGAACCCAGCTTGCTGCCTTCCCCTCTCTAAACATTTATTCTGCAGGGCCCAGGACTGGGCCTGTGCTCAGCCAGGACAGCTAAAGACAATTTCTGCTTTGTAAGCAAAGATCCAGACCAAATTCCAAGATTCCCATGGAGATTCCATGGCTCTTTAATAAGACCTGAACATGTCTCTGAGGTTTTTTGTGCCTTGCTGTGTGACACTGGCATCAGGAAATAGCTGAGAAGAAAGAACACATTTGTCCTTTAAAATAAACCAGCAACTGTCCCAAACTGGGTCTGTTTAAAAGTATGTCAGCTATTAAGATTTTTTTTTTCCTATATGTTTTTATTTACATTTTATTTACATTTTGTAACCAGCCACAGGTGGGTTTGCATTATAACTAAAAAAAAACCTCATGGCTTGTCCTGATAGGATAACCTGAGTTATACAATTTAAATAATAATTAAACACAAAGAAACCACACACACTTTCTCTCTCTAATAGGAAAATTTGGAGAGGGAGAGGAAAGCTTGTGCAGGATTCTGACCTCATTTGTGTGAATGGAGTGACACTGAAGAAATAAGACTGAGAAATTGAATTCCTTTCTATAAATACATCATTGAATATTTTATAAATACATCATTGAACATTCCTGCTATGATCAGTCTAATTAATCCTAATTATTTAAGGCTTTTGGATGCAAATAGCCACAGGGAAGCCATCGGGTAGCATGTAAATACTTGAGAAGGAAAGATATGAAAGATATGGGTTTATGTCTCTTGTTCATGGAAGCTTCTTAAGGCTATGGAAATGTTGTCAAATACTTGTTAAACGCTTAAATTTTAACTGAGTTTGGAATCCTCAGGCAATCCAGGCAAAGTGTTCTCTCTCCCTCTTTGGGAGTATTCAGTATTTCTTATGCTGCCCCAGGTAGGAGCCCCAGGGTGAAGGGGTGGCACCCTCTGTGAAAAAGTGAAGGTGGTGGCACTCAACAGAAGCAGTTTCATACCTGATTCCTGCAATCAAATACACAAATAACTCCTGGGCATAACTTGTTCTTGTGTTTCTTGCCAGCTACCAAGGTACCAACATTTCCAACAGCTCTCCTTTATTTCACTGGCTAAACTCCAGATATTTGTGTTTTCCCTGAGCAAAAGGGCAGCTGTACAACACACCCTGTGCTGCTGGGAAGTGCCTGTGATCCATCAGCATCCTGCCATGGCTCAGTCTCCACAGCTCCATTCAGAGCAAGATTCTGCCAGGTCATCTTTGGCTGATGAATGCGAGAAAATGTCCAAAATAATAGATGGAAGCTGATTGTTAAAGTGCAGAGCTAGACTGACTGAGACAGAGAGTGAATGGCAATGAGCAGTGGTCACAGAATGTCCCTCCAAGGAAAATCAGAGCAGCAGCAGCAGCAGAGAGCTTTTAGCTTAGTGCAACATTTGCTGGAGTCAAACTGCCTCTGGCTCAGAGAAAACGAAAATGCCATTATTGGCCTTCAGGAGAATGCTGGAACAGTGCATGTGCTGCTCCTTTGGAGAGTGTTTGCTTCCCATCTGACACACACATTAAGAACCAAGAGTAAATACTCAGATATCTTAATTATCTCGCTGCCTTTATTATGCTGCGCTTGGTTTTCATCGTGGGATGTGAAAGGCTTGCAGGATCAGGCACACAGAGAGCCTGGTTTGCCTTCCCAGAAACAAAACAGGAATCACTTCTAACACAGAGGTCAGCCCAAAGTGGGATCCTGGTGCAGCAGCCTTTGATAATTCTGATACTGTGCAGCATTAATTCCTAGTGCACACAGCTTTTATTTATAGTTAGCAAATACTGTGCACCCTTGAGCCTCATCTAACCTTTCAATACATTAAAATTAGAAGCCACTGGTGGAGGGCTCATCTGCTAAAAAGCAAGAAGCTGAACTGCTTTTGGGTTTGCTTCCCTTTCCTTGCAGGCAGTGAGATGCTGGCTTCTTACGTGAGCAGCACAAATCCCATTTGCATCAATAATGCCACAGTTGATGCAGTGAGGTAAAAGATGCAATTAAGTTTCCCTCAACAGACACAGAGCAGGTTGTAAAGTGCTAAAAAGTAAATCTGCTAAATGAAGTGCCCAAATGAGCCAACCAAGTGCTGACACAGAGAGGAGGTTCCTAGGAAAATCAGATTTCGCTTGTGATGATTCAATGTCTGATTTAGGAGACCTTTCCTGTAGAATAGTAGGCAGAACTATTTCATCATCTACTTAATCCTATCTGACATTAGTTGTCTGAGAATTGTCCTACCTAGGTAACAAGAAAGACAATGTTGAAATAAGGATTTCCTAACAATCATCCCTTGGCAACTCCTAAATTTTTTCTGATGCTCTGAGCCCTCCTCAGTGTAGACTCACAATGTAGCTGCTGTCACAGAACCTTTCTAGACAAAAAAACACCAAAACAACACCCCCCACCTCTAATCTAGAAAGGATGGGCTTTGCCTAATTAACAACAAACTAATTTTTAATCAACATAGTTGAAAAAAATTGTACCAGAACTTAATGTGAACTAAGTACTGCAGCAGATGTGCTGGTCTTTGACCCTCAGTGATAAAAGACTGCTATGGCATTTTGTGGATATTTGGAAGATTTCATCAGTGATATCAAGAAGTCATTAAGTAAATTTTAGACTAGACAAGACTAGACTAGAAAATATGGTGTTTGTGTTTTGCAGGCTTCACCTGTTACCATTCCTAAAGTCACTCAGGGAGTTTTAACTCATTTTGATGTTGCTTTAGCTTATTTTACTTGTAGCTAAATTGAGTAAAATGCCCCTTATACAGGAAATGAACTTCTCAGACTGGAGAAAAACTGTGTCTGTTGCCAGCTGATACTCCCTGAGCTTTATGCCACTATTCAGGCTGGATGGAGATTCAAATTTGAATATGAAATATCTCCAAAGCTAGGACTGTAACAGCTCTCTAGTGGTCCCATGGTACAGCAGAACTCCATCCCTTTCACGTTACTGAAATCCAAAGATTCTTCTTGACCAAAAAATACTTTCCTTTGTGTACTTCTGATACTCCTTCCTCTGTTGGACACAGCAGAACAACCTTCCTTGGTGTTCTTTAACTTTCTGCCTCCTCTTCAGAGCCAGGAAGTTTGCAGAGGTGATGCTGAGGCTGAAAGTGGGCTGAGAAGGGAACAGGAATATTCTGCAACAGGAATGTTGTGCAACAGCACAGAAAATGCAGCTTTGTGTTCATCTGGAGCCCTCCTGAGCCCTGGCAGGGAGCACACCCCACCTCCAGCTCTGTGCATTGCTCCTTGCTCCTCTCTTCCCTCCAAGTCCCATTGAATTCCCTGCATTTAGAGATATAACCCAAGATTTACATCTCATTTTGTGCACAGAACTTCAGAAGTGGTAATTACACAGACATTCAATTTGCAGCGAGCACTTTGTCCACCAGAAAAGCCAAGAGCAAGGAGGATTTGTTTGGTGATGACATTGCCTCTCTGCTGGGGTTTTTTGCTGTTTTGTTCCATCATTGTCCCTAACAGGCAGCGAGGGAGCTGACACTGAGCTGCTCCTGGCGTGCAGGGAGCTTTTGGGATGGCATCCACCGAAAGATGAACTTCTCAGACTGACTCATTAGATGAAGACCTTCTGCTTGCAGAAGAGACCAAGGAATGTTCTGAGGCTCCACCATTGCCGCATATTTTGCCATTTACATCTAGAGCATTTCCAGACCATCTGGAGCGAATCTGTGAGCAAGGGAAAGATGGAAAAAAAAAAAACAACCCATGTTCCTTATGGAAATCTATTCCTTCAGCCCCTCCTCTGAGCCAGGCTCTCAGGTTTTCGTGGTGTTTTTCTCAGGATGGATGGAACTCTGCTGCTTATGTAACAGAGCAACGAGTTTGCCTTTTAGAATGAAAACTGGGGTAGCTAAGCAACAAAAATCGTCCTTGCCCTGAGCACAAATTGCTTTCTGGTCGTTAGGATGCTAAACACCAATACTTTCAAGAATTAAACACTGTGAGCAAGCAGCTTTCAGCCTTCTCGTTCTCGTTAAGTTGTTTTAGTGATGCTCAGATGTTTTTAAATCCTTTCTTTCCTCGTGCAGGGAGAAGCTGTGGTCCAGCTCCTCGCTCTAACCCACACAACTTCCAACTAAATGCTGTTGTCTTCCCCAGGAGCCTGGCTTGGGGTGTTTAACTCCATGTGTAAATCAGGATACAGGCTGAAGGCACTTTGGTTGAGTAGAGTTTTATTCCATTAATTCAGATTTGTTGATGGCATCCCAGGTCTAGCCTTTGAAAAGCTGATGTGAAGTTTTAAGCCAGGCTTTGCTGGTGCCTCAACTGCTGCTTGGCCTGGTGGTCACCTCCTGACAGGGACTTTTCATAAGCCAAGGGCTCTCATAAAACTCCACGTGGTTATCCACACAGAGAGCACAGGGAAAGAACACTTGGCTGGAATTACCACCTTGGGACACATGGGAATCACAATAATTTCTTACATAGCAATGTGTGCTGTATGTGATCAAGGAATTCAGTTTAAAGATATCATTAAAAAAAAAGGCACTATTGTAGTCAAATTTTGAACCACAGGCTCTTTAAGGACCACCAATGGCAAAAGGGACTTTATCAACTGTGGAGGATGAGAATTTCCAGACTTATTTCAATGAAGACTTTTCAATTTTTAAGTAATTTCACTTTCTGTTCGTGTAAACAGTTACAAAGGCTTAGAGAGGAAAGAGGACTGGTGTGGCCACAGAAGGGAACACCAGGGATGGGGACTCAACAAAGCCATGAGGAATTTTGACCCAGCCTGGTTTCCTCTGGGGAGGTGGAACGTGAATGCAAAGTCTGGCAATGCCTTGGGGCTCTGTGTCTGTGCCACACACAGAAATTTGGTGCTGTAATTGCCCTTGTACACTGATACTGAGAGCTTTGGGTAAGGAAACTGTACCTTGATGTGGAGGGAAGGTTGTCAGATAAACACACACTGGAAATCAGCACCAAATAAATTAACAAAAAATAGGAATTAAGGAGAGGATGACCAAAAAACCCTAAACAAAATGAGAATATGTGCTTAGCAAAGAGTAGCCTGCCAAGTGGCCAGAGAGGAAATATCTGAAATAAAACATTGCCTAGAGCAACAGGAGGCAGAGGTACCCATCAGAATGGAACAGAGTTATCCCCAATTCCCAGGATCTGGGGCAGAGGAGCTGAGGGGTAAATGCCAGATGTGGAAAATCCTAAATACAAGGAGCAGGAGGCAGAGGTACCATCAGAATGGAAACAGAGTTATCCCCAATTCCCAGGATCTGGGGCAGAGGAGCTGAGGGGTAAATGCCAGATGTGGAAAATCCTAAATACAAGGAGCAGGATGAGGTCTGTTGCAGTAACAGTGGTGAGCTGTGTCTGCAGACCTGAGGGAGAGTCCTTTGGGGTTTGTATCCATGCAAGCCTGGGCAGGACTGAAATCACATCAAAGCAGGAGCAAGGGAAGAGGGTTTGCAGGAAAAGTTACTCAGAGGATGAGATCCTGCCCAAACTGTGCCATTTGCTGGGTTCCACTGACATTAAAGGGAGGAGGGAATGAGTTCAGAGCAGCAAAAACCCCACGTGTGGGACAGTGGGAGCAGGGCTGAGAGCAGAGGAGGGCAGGAGGGTGATGGACAATGGAAGGAGAGCTGGGTATAGAGGAGAGAGGATTAACTGTCTCACTGCATCCCATAGTCTTGGGATTTACAGCTCCCTGCCTTTGAAATTTGGGCTTTTTATGCATCACGTGGCACACGTGGGTTTGTTCCTTACCCTTCTATCTGACAGGAGCTGCAGAACCTCTCTGTGCAATGACAATTCAAGATCTTGGGAGAAATAAGGAGAAATTGGGTTTGACTTGTCAGGATGGAAGCAAAGAGTTGTGTTTAACTGCATTGCTGCATCAATACTCTGCTGAATTTTCAGTACACTGTGTATTAAAATTGACATCTTTATCAGTTCTGAATGAGCCCATGCAAAGCCATCAGAGGTTATTAAAGTACAATTCCCCAGACTGCCAGGAAGATGGCAAAATAAAAATCCAGGCCATGATCATGCTTCAGCCTCTAGGTGCCTCAGTGAGATGGGTGCCAGTTCCTCCTCCCAGGGATCCCAAATGCCTTAATTAGTACTTTAAGTGCTGAGTGATTCAGGTTATGCAATTACAAAAATATGAATTTAGCATTAATATTGCCCCTGGAACTTGATTGGTTTTACAAAATTTTTCTCAAAATTTCACTAAACTCTTCCCGCACTGCACTGATTCCCACAGCTGAGCTCAGCTTCCTGTGCTGTGCTGCTGAAGAAAAAACTCGAGATCTCTTGTTTTGCTTTTCATTAAGAAGTTGATTGCTTTACCAAGACTAACAGAAAATCATTCTTTTAGCAGCTTAAGATAAATCCATAGTACTGGAGTTTAAGTAAAAGGCATTTTCATTTGTTGTTTCCTTATGGCAAAGCCTCTGTAATTCTTTTCCATTTCATAAATTCATTGTGTAGGGAAGCACAGATGAGAACCTTTATCACAGCTCTCAAGCATTTTCCCTTTCCCTCTCAGGACTGAGTATTTCTGAGAGCTTTCACTTGCAGAGAGCTCATCCTCACAGGGAATATTTTCTCAGAGTAAACTGAATTATATTCAGATGCAGCATGGGATGGGGACACTGGGAAGCTTTTGTGGTTGTGTTTCACGAGCTCTGCAGAGTCCTGAGTCTTTTTGGGGAACAGCTCCTCTGGGCTGTGCAGGATGGGAGGACCCAGTGCCTTTGAAGGTAAAGGAGAGACAGAAGATATTTCTAACTCCTTTGCTGTCACCCTGCGCTCCCCTCGCTGTCTCTGAAGAAGGAAGGGATGGGACTGTGCTGGTTTGTCAATGATTTTGCATTCCCAGACCTTCCAGGGTGTAACTTTCCCGTGTGCAGCTCCTCCTTTGGCTCATCCAGGTGCTGCTGTTTGCAGCTGCCTGGGGCTCCCAGCTCCACACCCCTTCAGAGTCCCACCAGCACAGCACAGTGCATTTCAGCAGCATTTCCTCTTTCATTCACTTCTGCTAAATAAACTTCACACGTGGGACACTTGCTGAGAGGAAAACTGCCATAGAATAGATTGGGAGTGAGCCTGGTAGCCACCGAAAGAGATTTAATGGAAATTAAATATTTACAGACACCGAGAGCTCTGCAGATTTCTCTGCAGCATCTCTGGGGACAGAAATCCTCTCCTGGCTGGCCTGGCCCCAGCAGAGAGCTCAGGGCACAGGGGGAGCTTCCCTGAGGTGGGAGAGACTGGGGATGTGTGTGTTAAGTGCTTTGCTGGAGTTCAGCCCTGCACACACTCTGCTTTCCTTTCAATTCCTCCTCCAGTGTTTGTTTTCATAAGGATATGAACCTTCACGGCTCCATTGCCTCAGATTGTGACAGCAGCGAGAGGCAATATCAATCTGTGAGTATCAATCAATGCCCACAGATTGAAATGAAGGCTGGGGTTTTTTTATTTAATAAATATTTAACAACTGCCCTTAAGAATCGCCAAATCTCTCCCATTTGTAATAAATTACCTCCAAAAGCAAATTGACTTTTGGGCTAATGGGAACCAGTGTGTTCTGTTCTGTGATCAGTTTTATGGGGGAAAAGAAAGAAATTTTAAAGCTTACCTGAGTCCTTTTTGAGGCACCTGAGTCCATGGAGCTGCTTCAGGAGGAAATCAGTTCTGGGAGGAGCTATTTTATTTAAATGACTGCTTATGAGACAAAAGGTGTGAGAGAGATGTGAGTAAAGGCTCTGCCCACACTTGGGTGCCACTGTAAAATAGTTTCTTTACTTAGCCCCTCTGGTGAAGACAGTAAATCAAAATACTGATTAATATGAAGTCGTTCTCTATCAAAGACTAATTGGATCAAAATAATTACCTTTAGTGAGACTATCATTAAATCAATAATTTATTTCAAGCAACGAACAAAATATGAATTAATAATTCACACAATTAATTGAAACGCTAAAAAATTTAATTTTATTTTTAAAAAAGCAGCAGCACCACCAATAAACATCCAAGCAGGAGTGAGAAAATCGGCGTGGTACACAAAAATCAGAAATTTAAATTATGTGAGATCACGAGGACACATTCACAGGACAACATTTACAGTTATGAAACCTTGATGATGAAGATAAATAGAAATTAATATAAAACCCATTCAGTGAGACCAAGCAGTAAATGTTTGTTGCTGCTTTCCTCAGATAAGCTCTCAGGGAGTTTTCCTGCACTCCAAACAGGGGAATTCCCCCACTGGCATCCACCCAGGGTAGTTTTGCCCTGAAGCTGGCACTGGGAGGTGTGTGCTTGGCTCTCTGGCAGGGATGAGCTCCTCCAGTGGCTCAGAGCTCAGCTCACAGTTTATTTTTGCCCCTGAGAGATGAGGAGCAGCTCTTCATTGTGGGACACTCCAGCACAAAGCAGCTGCAGGGGCTGGCTCTGCCTCACTGCTCTGGAATGTGGAATATAGAATGTGGGATGTAGAATATAGAATAGAATATAGAATATATAGACTATAGAATATAGAATATTAAATGTAGAATATAGACCATAGAATAGAATATAGAATAAAATATAGACTATAATAGAGAATATAGAATATAGAAAAAAGAATATAGAAAAAAGATGATAATATAGTACATAGAATATATAGAA
>VZTN01025351.1:134314-147024 GCA_013400515.1 Erpornis zantholeuca | reverse complement strand
AGAATATAGAATATAGAATATAGAATATAGAATATAATATAGAACATAGAATATATAGAATATAGAATACAGAATGTAGAATATAGAACATAGAATGTAGAATACAGAATACAGAATATAGAATATAGAATGTAGACTATAGAATGTAGAATATAGAACTGAGTGTCCATAACTCCCCTGGGTTTTTCTCCCCTGGCATTAATTGACAAAACTTTCAAGCTGTTTTAAATGTAGACTTAATTCCCCAAATTTTCAGGGGAGGAAAGCCTTCTTTAATCCTGTGGGTCCTGGATAAGAACTTTACACTTTCTTTAGACCACCTAGGTTAAAATGAATTTATTTAAAGCAGCAACCACAGCAGAGTTCTAACAGGGGAGCCACAGAAAGAGGGTGAAATAATAATGTAATTTGGGCTCGAATTCCTGCCAGAGGAGTTTCAAGAAGCTGTGAAAAGAGAGAATTAACCTCCTTGGGAGTACACTGATGGATGGAGGGAAGAGTGAGCGCAGAGATCACAATGGTTTAAGTTTTGATGGACAGGAGGATGATAGATAAACCAGGCTTATCAAAAAAGGAGGCAGGCTGTGCAGAAGTCAGCTGTGTTGTATTAGGGAGCAGAGATCTTTGATGGGTGATGATTTATTTATTTACTGCACTCATTTCTGACTATCCTGAGCTGAAGGATGATCTTAGGGAAGCATCAGCGCCGAAGCTCACTTTGAACCAAAGCTCAAATATAAAACAAAAAAGCTTTAAGAAGGTGAGAACTCAGTGCCAGCCTGAATGGTTTCTTGTGTCTGAAATGAAGTTGTTGCCTGATTTGCTAAATTCAGTCTGTGCTCTCCACACTCACCTCTTATGGGAGCAGAGTTGAAAAATAATGCTAAAATTTTTAAAGATGCATGACCTTGTCTCTCTTGTTTTGACAGCAGGGGAAGGATGTGACTGCAGAGATTGTGCAACTCTGCTCATTTCTGATTGCAAAACTTCTCATTTATATTAGTAAAGCTTAAAATAAATTGGTTTAAATCATCCTCAGGTAAGTGAATGAAGAGAAAAACCTGCAGGATAAACTGCATTTTAGCCCTGAGCATGGATTACTTTCATTACATGTGCAAATAAAATTGTCAGCACTGTTCTTTTGATTGGGGAGGATCATTTCTGCACCCATAAAACACTGAAAATAGAGATGGGATAGAAGTTAACAGTATCATTATTGCAAAGGTGGCTTTTAATGTTTCAACACTTGTTTGCTTATTTCTTA
Source organism: Erpornis zantholeuca (assembly GCA_013400515.1). Taxonomy (NCBI): domain Eukaryota; kingdom Metazoa; phylum Chordata; class Aves; order Passeriformes; family Timaliidae; genus Erpornis; species Erpornis zantholeuca. The sequence continues at coordinate 145,760 of VZTN01025351.1, read as the reverse complement.
TAAAAAGAAAAATCGAAATAAAAAGCTCTGAAAGGCTACAGTAAACTCAGTGTGAAAGAACACAGTGACTTGAAATAATTAAAACAGTGCTTTGTGAAAGATAAAATGATATTATGAAAATGAGCTGCAAAGTGTTTTAGGATATTAAAAACCTCCTATTATTTAAAACCATGTCTGTGAACTTTTCCCCACGAGGATTGCCTGCCAAAATTGAATTCTGCTTCTCAAGCTCTGACTGAAGTCACGACTCCTCCTTTTCGGGGACTTTTTGTTTGGCATGAGACTCATCCAACCAAAATAATAACAGCATTTAGTTATTTTGGGCCTATTATGGAGGGCAGGGAGGGGAATGACTGACTGAGCAAAACCTTTAAGGAAGATTTTGCTCTGAGGCTGCAGCTCCTGACCTCTGGGGAGGTTGGTGGGGAGAGGTTTCCCCCCTCGCCCACCTCGAGGTTGTGTTTGCCCGAGAGCTCTGCAATATCCCTGGAATTTAACCAAATTAATGGGGTTTGGAGCACTCTGGCTGCTGCATTGCCAGTGGAACTTCTTTCCATGGGGTGCATCTTTACTGCTGTGCCCTGCACTCGAGGCCTCTCACCTCCCTCAGGGTTCTCTAATCTGTGCATTATTCATATAACATTCACATCTGTCTGAGCAAACCCCCTGCCCCCTAAAGGAATTCTGACACCAAATTCCATGAACCTGCCTGAAAATGAAAGACAAAAGCACGAAAACATGGATTTTATAGCGTTTTTGTGTGGCTCCTCTGGCTCTTCAGGCTCCACAGCTGAAGGTTCATGCACTGAGCACTCAGCCAGGGGGGAAAGCATCCCTGTCCCTGCACCCCTGGAGCAGGCACACTCTGAGAGTGTCACAGCTTTCATCTCTGCTGCTCCTTTATCTCAGCCAGTGACTCATACTGCAGTGCAACCAGAGGCATCCCATTTGCATCACCCATCAGCTTATTATTTAGGGCAAAGCAATTGTTGTTGGCATCTTAAAATACCCCACCGAGCCCTTCAGACTTCGTGTGAGAAACGCTAGGATTTTTCCTTTGAACCAAATCTCTTCAGCTTAAATCAGCTTAATATGCCCATGAAATCCCCCCCTGGCTCTCTTATTAATGTTATTTCTAATGATATATATGTTTTTTTTTTGTTCTGCTGGTTTTGTAACAGCTGGCAGGGTGTGTGTGTGTGTTTGCAATCCCAAACCTCGTCTGAAGGAACACATCTACGACATCAGAGGATGAAATAAAGAGCCCTGGTACCTTGTAGAACTTTCCAGGCTTCCTTCAGGCTGAGATTTGCTAATGAATATATTGCCAGAAGTGGGAAAAGGTTTTCAGCAGGATTGGTAGGTGAAGAGAAGGCTTTGGGGTATTTGGGCCAAGTGTTACAGTGAGTTTCCCATGGAAATTACAAAGTGCCCTTTCTCCCCCTTGATTTCTATGGAAAAGTAATTCTTCAATCTTAAGTTGAACTTACTTTGTTTCTATTTTTTCCTGGTGGTTGAATGTATGAAAATTGATTTTCTTGTAAAATACACATTTTCAAAATGATTTTTCCTTGTTTGTGGCCAGGTTATCCCCAGGCTATTTGAGGAGTTTATTCTGCTGGTATCTGCAGGCTGTAATTAAAGAAATTTCAGAGCTAATCATCTTTCCAGTTATTTTGCTTTATGGCATAAAATGGATGCCACCCCCAAACTCTGTCCCAAATCTGAAAATCACTTAGCTGACACAAAGAATTGTGCTTCCCTCTGTGGTGTTTTAGGAGAAGTTTCAGCAGTTTAAGCTGTGTGATTATTGACTGGATGCCCACATTTCAGGCTTTAATCTCTTCCTACATCACCCTGTGCTGCTTCTGGACCCATGGGACATTATTGTCACACAGGCTGCCAATGCAGGGTGGGTGCCTCTTAAAGTGTTAAATTCATCATATCACCCAAAAAACCTTGTCCCCTCTTCTTCAACAAAGCTTTCAACCTTGTGGAATTCAAAAACATTGATAAAAATTTGTTATTTGACTTCATAAAGGTTCAGTTGAGTGACGAAATGTGACTTTACACGGTGAGGTAATGATACTTTTTTAAGCCTTGCCTTTTTTCCCCAGGGGTGCTGGACTGTGCTGCAAGAAAGAGTAAGCAGTAATATCCACATATTAATATATCCACATTTTAATTGGGTGAATACAAAATCAATCCAGAGGGGAGCAGTGACAGTGGGGACCCAGCCTCTCTCTGCTCACTCTGCTCCAGTGCATTTCCTTTGCAAGTGAGATTAATGTGGATATTGCTTCTCATGTTGTCATTCCCTCCCCCCAAGAAAATCTTTACAAAGCCACGATTCAAATCCAGTTGGGAATTGCAGGTGCACACGCTGTGTGTGTGTCTGTCTGTCTGTCTGTCTGCCAGCAGAGCACTCAGCCACTGAAAGAACAAACCCAGAGGGATTTGTCACACGTGGCTGTGTGGAGGAAACTTTCTTCCCCAAGTCCCTCCGCAGCTTAATCCTCCTCACCCTGAGAGATGCCTCAAGCCTTGCCTTGTTTTCATCAGCGTTTGATGTGCAGCCCTGGAAACGATCTGTGAATTCAGCAAAATGCAGTTTTTTTGTTGGCCTCGGAGAGCAAAGCAGAAACTCTGCCCGTGCTGTGAGCCAGGACACAGAGCTCTGCTCCTCCCAGCTATTTGCTTTGACCAGGATGTGGTGATGCTTGCACATCCCAGGGCTCTCAGCACTGTTTGTGAGAGCCCTCGGTGGATTTGTCATCATCCCTCTGATAGGAGAGAGCTCTGATAAGGGAGATATTGTGTGTTTAACCACGCTCAGAGTGCTCCAGACGTGGCACAGCTGCCACGTGAGCTCCTTTGCAACCTCCTAAAACATCAGTGCCAGTGAAATAACAATCCATTACCAGAGCTCTCACAAAATGAGAAGGAACCCAGGAAAAGCAGCTGTTAAAACCACAGATATTGGTTACTACTCCTAATAAATGACTGCTCTGCACTGTAATTCTGGAGTAATAATAATCTATCAAATCTGGGAAGGTTTTTGTGTGCTGCAGGGTGTTACCACTCAGGCCAGGCGACTCAGATGACCAAATTCATCATCTTATTTTCTTCTCTTGTTTTCCCTTTCTCCCCAGGGGCTATAATCAGAGCTATTTGTGAGCCTGCAGACTCATTGCTGGACAAAACACAAGGCTCTGCTGCCTCATTAATGACCTGAGGGCTGGGGGAACACCCAGCAAAGGATTCCTGGGGGCAGAGACATCAGATTTAAGGGTTAATTTACTGCCCAAACCCAGCATTGACTGAAACTCCGACAGTGTGCAGCAAACTGCTCTATTTTTATGGCTTAACCTTTCCTGCTCTGCCTCTGTTAATCAGCTCTGTTTTATGCACATGATATCAACGTTTATAGAGATAATGTTTATGAAGATATTCATGGATGACCTTGGTGCTCTCCATGTGAGATTTGTGGGTGCTGTTTTTAGTCCCATTCCTTGATGGTGCTGCCTTCCCCTCCTGCATGAGGATCTCTCTGCTTCCCACTGAGATGGGACTGTTGCCCCAATAGAGTGACTCAGCTGAATTATTGACTCCTCTGCCTGAATCTGAATATTTTGCCTGTATATGGAACAAAACCTCAGGATATTCTGTAAAAATACACAGACTCGCAAGGAAATCCATATTAATGGCACTTAGTTAGCTAATCACTTTCAATACTTGGCCAAATTCTGTGATAAATGAAGATTTCCTGCAGGGTGCAAGCCCCTGACTTCTCCTGTCAGTCTCATTGCCTCGTATTTACTATTAATAGTTACCCATGGGTTTGGGGATGTGAAGAAGCTCCTTAAGGAAAGCACCCTGAGCCCCTGACAGAGAGTTAAAATTGCTGTGCATAAAGGACAAATAGTATTGTACTAGAAATAAAAAAAATCCAGGCATTGAAATTAAAAATCTCCCTCAAAGCTTTCCTAGTTGGCAAAGGAGATCTTTCCTCACAGGTAATTTTCATTTTGGGTTCCTGCTGCTGTGGAGGATCCCCTGAGTTTGCCCTGCTTGCTGGAGAGACAACAGCTGCTTTTGGAGGAGACACTTCTCCTGTCCCAGTGCTCTCCTGGAAGAGCTCCTGCCAGCTGTCAAAATTATTTATTTCCTTCTTTACTGGGCCAGGGAAAGGAGTACAACTTGGGCATCTCTCCTGGTGCTAGCAGATGGCACAGAGGCTCACCTTTGGAGTGGTGCCTGTGCTTCTAGAGCAGAGAAAACACCAGTGAAATAAAATAAATGCATTTTCATGAGTACCAATTCCTTGTCTTAAGGTTTCTTTTCTCATCTCTAATTTCCCAGCCCACGACATTTCACATTTTTCACTCACAAGCTGAAGGGGCAAGGAAAATTAAGGGTTTTTCATCCCAGACCACTGCAAAGTGCTTTGTGTTCAGATCTAAAGGTGTGAAAGGGAGCAGCTGAGAAGGAATTACAGCCAAGAAAAGGTCAGTGACTGATTGTGGAACTCCCACACAGATAAGGTTTGGAGAGATCCATAACCTATTTCATTATTTTAAAAAGCTTTCATATCAATCCCTGGAAGCAGGAATGATGGAATTTATTTTATGCAGTAGTTTTGTTTTATTTCACACTGGCAGTAACAGGAATGTCACTTTTGTGAAGGATGGGAAAGGTGATTATTGCACAAGCTTTAAGAAGTCTTGTAGCATTTCTGAGTGTCAGATGCCAGAGGTTATCTCTTGTTCTCTTTCAGCTCTGTAAAAGAACCAGAACTAATCTCCAGACTAAAATGGTTCGGAGGAATTAAGCTCTTAAATCACAATCACCCTTAAAGTTGAACACATGACAAAACAGCTCTAACATATCAAAACTTTTAAATCTTCCTGATTTGCTGAGACATTTGAATCTTCCAAAGGACCTAAACCTGCTCCTCTGTCCTGCACTCCCACCTTTTAGCCCTATTGATCTCTAAGAGCATATCAGAAAGGAGAATTCCTTCCCTTCCCCTTCATTCATGGTTTCTGAGCATTGCACTTAATGAGACAGATAAAATTTAAAAACTGATGTGTCAGTTTTAAGAGCAATTACAGCACATTAGCAACAACTGCTTCATGACTCCAACCCCCAGCCTCACACAAACATGTCACTGTGAGGCACCAACCTTCTCCACAACACCCAAACACCCTGGCTGGGTTGGAATCCAGATTTTGTACAGCTCTCTCTGGCTGTTTTCAGCTGGGAACACAGTGAGGATCAGCTTTTAGGCAGCACTCAGCCTTGTGCTTTCTGTCCAGCTGATTATTGGTTGGGTTCTGCATCCATGAGAGAATGGAACATGTGCTCAAGGTGATGCCTGAAATGGCTCCCAGGAAACAGAGAGCAGGCAGGGATAAAGGGATAAAGGAATAAAGGAATCAAGGAGGGATGGGTTGGAAAGGCCTTCAGAGGTACACTCTGGGCTCCAGAGGCTCCTGCCTCAGTGCATCCCAACATGGACAAGGACAGCTCCCGAGTTCTTCCCACTTGGATCTCAGCATCAATTCCCCAAGCAGGAGCCAGGCAAGGATGGAATTTGCCCAAGCTTGCTCCCCTGTCCCCAAGATTGTGGTTTGCAGTTCTTATTCTGAGTGTCCTTGAAGAGCAAGTCAGAGGTTTTGTTATGTCTATCTTAGCACAGAGAACAGCACTGAATGAGCTCCAGAAAACTTCAGAGTCACACTAACAGTACAGGATTGGAAAAATACAAAAGTTAAAACCTAAGGCATCAGGGGTTCTGTGCTGTTCTTAGGCTGGGATTAGTCCAGCAAGGCTGGGCTGGAGCAGAAGCCTTTCTCAATGGTCTGGGGGAGTGAGGACCCTCTGGAATCGCCTGTTCCCTGCTTGGGGGGCAGCTAAGGCAGCTGCTCTGCCCCACAGGGTCACAGGTTGGTGGCAGTGTGGCCTCAGGAGGGTTTCAGGGAACAGAGAGCTTCACCCATGCAGAACTCACCCCAGAAGGGTTTGTGCAAGGTTAAATTTCCTTACCTGTCAGGGTTTTGCCTTCTTTTCCAGCCTCTTACCCTCACTTCCCGTGAGCTGGAATGGAACACAGGAGATGTGAATTTTTCTTGTTGGGACTCAGTTGTTTATTAGTTCTAATCTCTGTTACAGTCTTAGGAGCTGTGAGCTCTGCTAACAAGCTAGAACAAAGTCATAATGGCATTTCTTTAGCTTTGCAAACATTTTTTAAGGACAATTTGTCCAATAATGAGTTGACACCTGAATTATTTTTATTTTTAACCCAACACTCAAACCCCAAACTTCAACAGTGCAGATTTTCTTATCCAATTACAAATTTACCACCTAAACCCACGCAGAAGAAGGAAGACACCTTAAAACTTTCATCTTGACACAGGTATTATTAAATTCCAAAACCTTAAATCCCAAGCTTTTCACCCAGTGACACCACACCTTCTATTCAAACCATACATGCATGATTTTAAAGTTATCACTCAATTTTGGAAGCCTGTCCCAAGGCCTTAGAATAAATGTAGTTTTTTCTTGTGGATCAGTGCCTTTCAGCACAGAGAATTGAAAATTCTCAGCTCCCAGGGTTCCAACACTTACCTAGCTCTGATTTTATTCTGCTTAAACACAAAGTGGAGGTCACCCACGAACAGCAAATGAGTTGCCATTTACTGTGCACTCTCTTGCAGAGATTTAATCAAGGATTTAGCCCAAAGCTATCAGCAGATGCTCAGCTCCAAGGCAGGAGGAATGTCCCTTCCCTCACAGCCTTGCTCTGGGGATGTGTGAAGACATCCAGGTTTTAAATCTGTGCAAATTCTGTGTATTTGCAGGAAGAGAAGAAATTAACTTCTCCAACTCACACAACTCTAATGGGCAACAAACTCTTTCCCAGTAAATAGACAACACTAAAATTATTCTTTTTATTTTCACATCACTTAGTATTTTTTGTTTTGCTGGGCTAAAAATTCCTCGAGTTTTCCTTGCACAACAACTGGATGATACCAAACTCACCACCAGCAGACAAGTGGAAATCATTTTCTGAAGAACACCGTGACCAGAAATGTGCCAACACCTCTGCAAAATGCTGAGGGAGACAATCCCAGAGTGCTGGGCAGCAGTGCCAGAAGGGGCACAGAAGAGACCAAACAGCTCCAAAAGTGGGCTGGCTGCTTTTGATTGCACTGAAAAGACCAAAGTCACCTGCACCTCCATGATTCTTGTGAGCACATGTCAAAGGTCTGGGCCCCCGTTGGGGTTGGGACCCCCAGTTCCAATCCCTGTCCTCTGCCCTGGGGCTTTTCTTCCTTTGGTTTGTCATGTTGGAAAAAATGCAGCAAGAGATCTTCTTTTGCTGTTTCAGAGTTGTTTTTATTTGTCTTATCAAAACCTCGGAGGCAGAGGCAGCATCCCCCGAGAACACCAGGGCAGAAAGGCAATGGCTGCAGATCAGCAGCTACTTTTATATCTTACTAACAACCATTCAAGAAACAATACATATCTTATTTTCTTTTCAACACCAGTAAACCCTCATCTCATTGATGTCTTTTCAATGCTAACTTTTTTCCACCAACCACCACACCACAGGAACTGGTGTCAGAGAAGAGAGGAAGAGAATGAGGAGAGAGAAGAAGAAGAAAGAAGGAAAAACCACACCTAAAAATCTCCATCTTGTCTCTATGTAATAGAGCAAGATCCTAAAACTACAACTAAACTCTCTGTGGTTCACTAAACAAAAATCTCTTCACCTCTCTGGTGCATTCAGGTTCTCCCAAAAGTGGAGGGAGCTTCTCCCAAAGCCTAGGTCGCTGGCTAGGACACTTTTGAGGAGCTCTGGGGACATAAAGAAACCACCAGAGGAGCAGGAGAAGCTTTCAGGCTTCCCTGGACTCCAACAACTACACAGTCACCCTCTTTGAAAGTAGATTTTTTTTTCCTTTTATTTCTTTATTTCCACTTATTTTTTAGAACTGATCAGCGTTCATTGGCGATGGTGAGGTGGAAGTTAATTTTTAAATCCAGCACACACTGTGTGGTGCTGGCTTTTGCTTTATTTGGGGGAAAAACTGAGTAAGAAAACATAATTTCACTGTTCAGCTCCGTGCTGCCATCCCTTCAGTTCCCTGCTCATTTTTGCTTGTTACACTTATCAGCTTTTCACATACACGATATTCCAAATTAATTTGTGGTAACTAAAGCAGGCAATTAATTAGGTAAATGTGCATTCATCTTAATCATTTGATTAGTCATTTCAAAGGAAAATTACAGTTTTATTGTGATGACCAAACTGGATTTAAATGTCACATTTGTTTGCTGCATTTCAGCTCGAATTGTGGTTTGCAGTGCTTTATTCTTTTTTATGAGGAGCCAGTGCTGGGTTTGTTTTGCAGTACAGGACTGTGCTGCAGTTGATCTCACATTTATTTATTCAATCAATTAGAATATGAGTCAGAGCAGCAGGACACTTTCACTCTAAATTTCACGAGGTAAATAAAACATTTGCAAAAGAAAGGTGAGAAAAACCCAGAGCAAACCACTTTGGGGCTGATGAAATTGATTGTCTGTGATTTACCTGGCAGATTTCCTCATCTTTGGGGGATGTTTATAGAGACTGTTTAACCTCCTAATTGGGGATGGAAATTGTATTTATTTATTGTGAGGTTTTCTGAGGTTAGGAGAATCTTCAGGTCTGAGAGGCCAAGGATCCCAGGCTGTGGCAGCACAGAAGTGCAGCTGGCATCACTCGAGCCCCAGCTCTGATCTTTTTTGTCTCCCATCCCTTTTCTCTGCCAATTTTACAGCATTCCTTGTTATTTTTATTCTTTAGATCTCAAAGTGAAGCCCTCAGTGATACAATAAGCAGCAATACATTGATTTTTTTTCCTGCTTTTCAGAAATCTGTTTACCCTGCAGCCTTTGTCACATTCCAGGGTAATATTCATATGTGTCTTGTTTTTGTTGCTCAGAACATCTGCTCTTTGTTGCTTTTTGTGATGGTGTTGCCTTTTTCTGGTCTTAAAACTAAAAGCAAATGGGGAAAAGGGGTTTTTACTTTGGTATTTTTTAAGGATTTTTGGGTACAGGTGGAATGATCTGAAATGCACACACTCTTCCCTTACACACTGAAATATATACAATTATAGGCTTTGTAAATTAGCATATCTATTAAAGATTCTTCAGTGAGAGGCTCGAGTGAACTTTTCATTCTGAGGATCTTTTTTTTTGGATGGGCTTAGCTTACAAAAATACATTTTGGAGAGGATTTTAGTGTCTGGGGCTTTTAAACTGTTTGGTTTTCTGGTTTAACAGTGCAGGAGGTCTGAGCTGAGTTATCAGGCTTGGAAAATTACAAATATGTAGGCTAAAAACACTAACAATACATAAAAACATATAAAAGGGGTGTGTAAGAGGGGTGTGAAAGGAAAAGCAAACAATCATCCTGGCATCAATGGTGCCTCTCCTGCAGGCTGAGCTCACAGCTCCTAAGGCTGTAACACAGATAAGAACTAATAAACAACTGAACCCCAAAAAGAAACATTTAGGTCTCCTGAGTTCCATCCCAGCTCGGGAAGCGAGGGTAAGGGGCTGGAAAAGGAGGGTAAGGGGTGGAAAAGGAGGGTAAGGGGATGGAAAGGAAGGGTAAGGGGATGGAAAATGAGGGTAAGGGCTGGAAAAGGAGGGTAAGGGGCTGGAAAAGGAGGGTAAGGGGATGGAAAGGAAGGGTAAGGGGCTGGAAAAGGGTAAGGGGCTGGAAAAGGAGGGTAAGGGGCTGGAAAAGGAGCCCACACCCCACCAGGAGCTGGCTCTGTCCTTTCTGAGGCAGGGAGGGAGGCAGGCCCTCGGTGCTGAGGCTGTTCCTGTCACCTCTCCCCGTGGCTCAGCTGCACTCCTGCCACCTCGGCCAGCCAAGAGCCAGGCAGGTCAGAAATAGGAAGCTGACAGGTTTTTGCTCCGGGGACATTGTGACAGCAGGAGATCTGGGAGAATTCACTGGAGTGTCTAATGGAACTCCCTGGAATTGTGCATGTTGGGGATGCTTCACCCTTGCCTTAGCTTCTTCTCCTCTCAGTTTGTCAACACCACCAGTCACAACTAATTCGGTTGCTTTTGGCATTTTGATTCCATGACAGAAAACAAAACTGGGTTTCAGATTGCTGCTGTTATCTCTGCTTTGATATGGAGCCTTCCTGTCACTGAGCATCCCAGCAATTCAGTGTTCTCTCTTCCTATCAGACATAATTGTGTTGAATTACCTCACAAATGTACTGGGAGGGGTTCACAAGCAGTAGCCTGGACAAAAAAAATGCCATTAATTCTTTTTCAGGCACAGGTTTATGTGCTGTTCATCAAGCTCCCTGTGATATCTACTGATGCTCTTCCAATAGGATTTTCTATCACGGTAACAGAGAGTTTTCTATCACAGTGCTACACAGAGAGCTCTGCATTTTGGGTTGTTCTGCACTGGAAACCAAGTTTTTGATACTTCCAACTTCAGCTGCCAGTTGCCTTGGTGCAGTTTTGGATTTAAGGTTGCTACAGTACTCTACAAGATGTTTAAAAACCCCTCCAACTCTGGCATTTGAGGATGATGGATATTTTTGAAGATTTTTGTCAGCACAGTGGTGAAAATGGGTGAAGGGGGAAACAAAAAACCAGCCAGCAATCAAACCCCTCAAAACAAAACCCCTGAGAAGTTGCTCATGGGGAAGAGTCAATGCATTCAAAGTGAGCAAAGTCTGTAAATTTGGTATCTTGGATAAAAGGATAAAGACTGAGTTATGTGTTTTGTGTTACACACAGTGATTATCCCAAAACTCAGGGGAAAGAGAACTCAAATGACTCTCAAAGAAAGCCTAGTCGAAAAAGCACCCATAATTCTCATGACAACACAGAATTGCTTGAAGACACACAGCACTCCCCCTCCCTCCAGTGCTTTCTGACACTGCCAGTGCGGGGAGTCTGCTCTAACAGAGGATTCATTAATATTTCGGGGGATGCAAGGGTGGCAGTGCCAGTTCCTGCTCACAGCCACCACCTCGGGCCGGGGCTGCTGCTGCTGCTCCCTCGCAGGCTGCAGTGCCGAGGGCCGCGGGGATGCTGGGCTGGAGCTGTCCCGGGGATGCTGGGGCTGGAGCTGTCCCGGGGATGCTGGGGCTGGAGCTGTCCCGGGGATGCTGGGCTGGAGCTGTCCCGGGGATGCTGGGGCTGGAGCTGTCCCGGGGATGCTGGGGCTGGAGCTGTCCCGGGGATGTTGGGGCTGGAGCTGTCCCGGGGATGCTGAGGGTGGAGAGTGTCCCGGAGATGCTGGGGCTGGGATGTCCCGGGGATGCAGAGCTGGAGCTGTCCCGGGGATGCTGGGGCTGGAGCTGTCCCGGGGATGCTGAGGGGGGGGAGTGGCCCGGGGAGGCGGGGGCTG
>VZTN01025351.1:117532-133034 GCA_013400515.1 Erpornis zantholeuca | reverse complement strand
CCCTGTCCTTCCCCCCCCACCCCCGGTCCTCCCGCGGTGCCTCCCCGGCAGGTGCGGGCTCACCTGGGGCCGGGGGCTGAGCCCCCACGCCCGGCCCCGCTCAGAGGCTGGAGCGCAGCCTCACCGACTGGAAGATGGAGCAAATAAACCCCGGAGCGCCCGACTGGCCGTGAAATCTGTTTTTCCACCGCGACGCTAAATAAAACATGTTTACCGCCCCGACCGAGCATTTCCTGTGTTCTCTGGCGAAATAAAGGACTCGTGTGTTAGGGGCAGGTTGGATCTAGGTGTCCTGGGCGCGGATTTCTGCGCGGAGCTGCGTGTGGTTGTGGCGTTCCGTGCTTTAATTCGTGTTTACGAGCCGGTTTTGTTTCCGCGCAGCTCCCGCTGCTGCCGTGGCAGCGTCTCCGATGCGCGTTCGAGTGAAGGTCCTTCAGGATGCCGGGCACCAGCCCTGGCTCCTGCCAGGGAATCCTGCTGCCGCGGGGCTCATTAACTCGGCAGCTTTTATTTGGGCTGCGCGTTCGCCTTTCAATGATATCACTAAAAATGCGGGATTTGCCAAGCGTGGGACTTGGCCGCCAGCGCGGTTCTGCCCGTGCCTGGCTGGTGGCAGCAGCAGAGGTTTAAATGTCACATTTATGGCTGTTCCAGACCCTGTGTCGCGGCTGTCGCGGGGGATGCTGTGCTCTAGAGCAAGGACACATCCCTGCCCATCCCTCGCTAACTTGTTTCCCCGTGTGTTTGCACACCAAGATGAGAATCGTCTCGTTCGCTGTTGCTAATTACAGTGCGGGAGGTCTTAGCAGCGCCTTAAAATAATACAGAGTAAAACAAGTCTGTTTTCGTAGCACTGAGATCATCCGGTAATGGATTGTGGGTTTGGCGTTTTATTCTCAGCGTCTCAAATTTATAGCCTTGCTGTCTGCATGGACTCGTGCAGTGCTGTGATCTGGTCCAATTCGCTTTCAAATGGCACTTTAATAAAATACTTGAAATGGAAATGCAAGCCTTTAACTATAGCAGATATGTTCTTCATGTTAAGATAACATTACCTGTTACATTTTCCAGGCTTTTTCTTCTGGTTGTGTGGTTGGTGGTGTGGGGAGAGGATTGTTTTCTTCTTTTTTTTTATTTATTTTTTTTTTATTTTTGAAAAAAACAAGGTGGTTGTATCTGCCAGACTCGGGCAGCCTCTGTAGCTACATCATGGAGATGCATCCATGGACACTGCTCCCTGCCTTGCAGAAACATCTATTTATTTAATATGCTGTAGTGCACAGCTCTGTGCCTGATACAATCAATAACTGTATTTGTTCATAACATTTGTTCCTGGGAGATTTTTTCTGCGCTTGCTGAAGCCACTCTGAGTATTTGGAACGTGGTTTTGCGTACGTGGTTTTACAGCCTCGATAGATGCACCCCAAATTAACACAATCTGTTGATAGAGGCAAAGCTTTTAAAGCCCCTGCATGGAGAGTTCCCCCAAGAGCACTCCAGGTGGGAGCCTCACAAATCTACACAAGGTTGCTCCTGCCTGCTTGCTTTTGCCTTTTATTTATTTATTTTTTTCTCCTCATAGTATGTGACATGGATACGTAGTAGTTCTAGAAAAAAAAACCAGTTTGTTGTTGCACTGGCTCTTTCCCAAAAATCAGTCATTTTGTAACTGAAGATTTAAAAGCATATCCTGAGAAATGATATATCTGACCCCCGTGGGTCCCTCACCACTCCAGACGTGTGTGGGTTCTGACAATGCATGCAGAAGAGTTTGTTCCACGCCTCGGGAGGTACAAATGTCCACGTGGGCATGCAGTGATCTCTATGGGCTGAAATGGAATGTGGGTTACGATTTGGGACAGAAAAAGAGAGGTTGGGATGGGTTGGGACAGGCAAGGGGAGTGCCAGTGCTGTGCTGGGCACCCCCAGGTGCCCTGGGCTGTGCTGCAGGGAGAGGTTTGCAGAGCTCTCCCATGCAATGCTCTGAGCAAACCCTGTCCATAACAGGAGCACCACATCATCCCTGAGAGCCTCCCCAAAAAAAACCCTCCTGGCTGGTGGGCACCCATCCTGGGAGGAGGATCAGATGCTTGGAGTTTGCTTTTGCCATGTTTTGAGCTGCACTGTGTTTGTTTAGAATTGAGGATGTGTGTATTGCTCGTGGGTTGCACTTTCAATCGAAATCTAAGGATTTCGGTGCAGATCCCACTGGAATCCCTCTGGTTCAGTGTCCTCTCTTCAGCAAGGGCCAGAGGAAGCACCAACACCTTCTTCTGTCAGCAAAGGACATTCCCTCTCACCCCTGGCACAAAGGGACATTTTGTTTCCAATGTATTTCATTCCTGTGAAAGGTTGACTCACGCTTCAAGTCTAAGATTTAGTAACCCAACACTGCTGTTGCTGCTCATGGAATCACTTGGGACATCCTACCTAGCACCAAATCCCAGCTGCTGCTTGCATTTTATAATCTTGATCTCAATTTCTTGGCCTAAGAGGTTTGTCCTAGTGCAAGTCTTGAAATTCTCCATTTCAATTACTTTACTTTTACAGCACGGGACAGGATAAAAAATTGGAGAATTGGCTTATCTATACTAATTTGTATATTTTTAACCATTTTCCTCGCTTCTGAAGGGAAGAGCAAATGGAGTTGTTGTGCCTAACCACCCTCCTTTCCCAATCCAAGGTGTGTTAGAGCTGTAAAGGATAACTCTTTTTCCTACAGGTTCTTTGGAAACTTGCAACCACATTTAGTGGTTGGGCTTCTCCTAAAGGCAGGACTGCAAAAGAATCAAAGACTTTCTGGCAGCCTTGGTGGCACATGAAGGGACAAACTGAACACAAGGGCTGTAGGCAATACATCCATGGCAAGTGGATGTCTTTGCTGGTTCTGGTCCTCGTGGAAGACTTTCTCTTGGTCACTTTGCACAATAAATGACCCTCTGATCATCAAATCTCCAGCAGCCACTTCCACCAATTCTCTTAGAAACTCCCTGCCAGTCCAGAGCAGCCCCACGAGGAGGAGGTGACCTGGAGTGCAAACCCTTCCCACGGAGCAGTGCTGTTAATTTATATCAATTTACACGAAAAAGCTGATTTTATTGGAAAAGCTGATTTTATTGGAAAAGCTGATTTGATTTCCAGGCCTGTTCTTTATGCTCTTGACTGCCATGTCCTTTTCCTCTGCAGCTGCACGTTGAGCAGACATTCCCAACACCTCCATCTCCTCTGATGAGCTCTCACATCTGCTGGATTGGGGTTGGAGATGCAGCAGGGATGAGCCTGAGGCACAGATGCTCCCTGGATCTGCTGGGGAGGGCAGAGCTTGCAGAACCACTCCTTAGGTTTAATGATGATTGGATGGGAGGTTTCCATGGGTTTTTTTGCAGCTTTGAGTTTCTTTGTTGATCTTTTACAAGTGAGAGGTGAAATAATTTGTTCAAGGTCATCCAAGCGACTCCTGACAGAGCTAAATTAAAACCAGGCAGCTTGCTTCAGCTTGTCTTTTAACTCTGTTTAAGTAAAATTTCCAGCTAGATAAGTTTCTTTCAAAATGTTTTTAATTACCTCAGGAAATAACCACTTTGTTCTGTACACAAAAAGTCCTGAATATTCCGTGCTGAACAAGCGATTGGTGGGAGGCCATACATGGGTGGCAGGAGGCCAAGGGGCTGTGTATAGATTATTATCTTTATTAAAAGCTTATGTATGAGATTCAGAAAGCTGTTTCAATATTGAAAACTAATCATCACTTAGTGTGTCTTGTCCTTTAAAGCTTGAATACCAGACTCTGTTGGCAGCAGCGATGGAACTATAAAAAGAGCGAAGAAATTTTGTTCTTGTGTTTTTTTAAGCACAAATCTGGTTATAAGTATCAGTACCTTTTTTTTTTTTGGTTTTTTTTCCCAGACAATTACGCATTTCACTTCATGTTTACTGCCTGAGCAGTCACTCAGCTCGTGACAGGCTCCAAAGATAAACCCCAAATGCCTGGGACAAATGCTGTATGAAGAGCAAACTTGCTTGTTTTGAAATTACTGAGTCATTTATGGGCCAGCATTGCTCATCAGAAATATTTTTAATGTGAACACTGCTGTTGTAGTGCAGGAAAGCACTGCTTGGTGCCATGAAAGTTTCATGAAGTGAGCAGCAGGAGTTTATTAGGGTTTTTTGGGTTGTTTTTTTTTTTCCCTTCACTAGAAGGAGGAAACCAGTTTCAATTAAAACTGTGTGTGCTGTTGTTTTTTTTGTAACCACCAAACTTGCATGAACACACTACAATGAAAATTTCCCTGCAGTTTTTCTCTTCATTAGGGATGGTTCAATTGTGCATAGCTAATTAGTAGTTCCCAACTCCAGTTGGCCTAGAATTCTCGTGTATTTAGTTGTAACATGTTGATTTAGGAGCTGCAGCTTTCATTCCATTCACTGCAAGCCTTCAGTGAGCAAGTTTTCCAAATTTAGAAGGCGTCACTTGATTTTAATAATGCATAAATGAGGGCAACTGCTCTGCCAGAGCACTCTCCAGTCCTTTGGGATGACTCTGGAGGAGGAAAATGTCCTTGCAGCCTCCTGGCATGGCACAGCTCGCTGCTACCAGCATAAAATCCAGAGCCAGATGGGAACTGGGGAGGGAAACCCAGGGTGTGACAAATGTGGAGCTGGTGGTGACTGACAGAGGGAGAGGAGGGAAGGGATTCCTTGGCACTGGGACCGAAGGTGGGACGTGTTTGGAGGCAAATCCAGCAGTGTTGTAGAGGAGGGAGGTTTTTAAAGGGTTCAAATGACCAAGTGTGGAGTGTAGGGAAAAGATAGCCTTAGCAGTATGTATATTTTAAATGAGAAGAAAGAGCGTGTGCTAAATGACCTTTATTAATTTAAAATGCCCTTTGCAACAAGAAACTCTTGATATTAAGGACAATAGCCTTGCCTTTGGGATAACACTGTCATATTTCAAGGAGGCAAAATGCTCCCTAAAACCCCTGGAACTGAGCAAGGACAACAGAGCTTTCACTTTGGTTTCCCTCTAATTTTTGCTTCATATGAAAATGTCCCATTTCAAAAGGATCTCTGTGAGACATTTCAGTCTATCTCTAGTTGTGGCCTTTGGGCTGCCTCCCCAAAAAAGAGCTGGCAAACAGCTTTTCCATGAGGCCAGTGTGTGCTCAGACAGCTCCTTCCAGCCAGGTAATGAGATCAGCCCTGCTTCCCAGCTCTGCATTAAGGGCTCTCAGCCTCTGCAATCCAAATAGCAGCACAGTTCAAGGAGGGATGCAGGCACAGACATCACATCTCTGCAGGCTGGGAGGGCACGTGCAGGAACCACCAGGGTTTCTGCACAGTTCCATGGTAATTATGTGGCCCTCACGAGGGCCAGAGGAACGAAAAGGACTCCGTTCTCAGAATTATCAGAAGGTTATTTCTTTTATTCATGCAAAGGCAAAAGTAAAATTCTCAAGGATTTCCAAGCACAAAGCTTTCAGGGCATGCAAGTCCACCTGCAAGGCACTGCTGAGACCTGACCCTGTGCTGGCAACCTCACTGCCCCAGGCAGGGAGAGCAAAAATGCTGCTGGAAAATAATCCTCAGGGAATGCTGAGGGATGCTCCTGTGGCTCCTGGCTGCCCCTCACCTGCTGCCAGGGCACAGCTGCTCACCCCTCTTGGAATTCAGAGGTGGCTGGGGTTCATTTAATTCCCAGGTTTGCTCCAGTGTTTGCTGTGTGTGTACACAGCTCCGTGCCTGACCTCAGGTTCGTTCTGCCTGACCTCATTCCTTCTGATTTCTTACTAATAAAACTGATTATAATTCCACTGAAACGGCCCAGATTTAGGGGATTAAACTCCAATATGAGATCAGTCACAGTCTCTTAAGTCTCCCATTTGTTCAGGGAAGCCAGGATGGTTCCTGAGAGGAAGATTCAGCATTATTTCACTAATATTTCATTATTTCTCCTTTAGTTTGCTTCTCTTCTTGATTTCTTCTGCACTGCAGATCATTCCCAATGAAAGCTTTCTATGTATACACACACTTCAACACTGAGGAAGTTTTGAAAGATGTTAAAGTTTTCTAAATTAATATTAGAAAAGCCACCCTGTGAGATTTGTGACTGTGGAAGTGTGCTAAAAAGGTTCAACCATAAAACATGATAAATACATCCAATTCCACTGAGAGGCAATATGGTTACACAGTGTGCTATGCCTCCAGAAGTTGTTTTTCTTAAGAGTTGTTGTGTCTCAGCCATCTACTGTTTAAGGTAAATAAAAATCCTAGGGATACTTTTAATTAGGAAAAAATTACAGATAACCAACATGAATTTTCCTGAGTCTTGTGTGGCTGTTTCATACAATACATATCAATAAATGACAAGAGTGTTTGTGATAGGCCTTTTCAAAAGTGTTTGTGTGCATGTAGCTGTGTGTATCTGTATGTAGAAAGGGTTTTTTCTGGAGAAAAATTTGTAGGGATTTTCACTGATGGATGTTGTCTAGATAGAAAATAGTTCATGGCTGTCATTTTCTTGCTATCAGAATAAAAGGAGGCTCTTGCACGGTGCCAGTGAAAAGTCACTCAGCTGTTTTGGAGAGAGGTCTCATGAGGATCTATTGTCTGAGTTGCAGTGCAGTGGGATTCAGAGATTCAGGATTTGTGTCAGGCTCTTCTCTGCCTAAACTCTTCTGGTTGGGCCCACGTTCTAGGATTTTTGTGCTGGTTAATTCTCTTACTAAGGAGGAAATGTCTGGTGTGAGCCAGCAGCAATCCAAGGCACACCAGGGCAAGATCGACTTCCTTGGCAATAGTAACACATGGGAGGAGCCAAGAGAGCATAAAGCATAATCAGTGTGCATGAAGGTTTGCATTATTTCTGCTAAAATCACTTCCCCTGGGCTGCTCTTTGCAGGGGGAAGGTGTGGGGGTACCACAGCAGGGCTTTTCTCTTCAGTCTCACAGTTGTTTTCTCTTATTTACCAGGAGCACTTCCCAAAAACTCAGGCAGCTAATGAAGCTTTGGGGTTATTGCTTGGTGGTTTTCTTTGTTTCTTCTTTTTTATTTTTTCCTGAATATTGAATTTTTTTCCTAATATTTCTTTCTGAATATTATAAATATCCTTTTCAGCTCCGCAGGTCCTCGGCTGCTGGGCTGTGCATTGATGACAAATCAGCTCCTGAGTGGCCTTTGGAGCAGAGCACAGCTGCACAGCCAAAGGAGGTGCCAGGGTGTGATTGTTGTTGCCCAAATCCCTGGGTGATAATGTCCATGCATTTCAGGAGCAGCTCTCTGCAAGGCTTTCAGTGTGGAATGAGAACACACCAGGTGCTGTTATCCTGAACTCCAGGCTCTGTGTGGCTTTACCTCGCAGCAAGAGAATTAAATCTCTGTTTTCTGATTTTCTGGGCTTGTTACTGAGCTGATGGAGGCTTTCCCCTGGATGTTTGTTAGTCACTTCTGATTTGGGTGATCTAGAACAGTGCACTGGTGATGCTTTCTGTTGGAACAGAATCCCAGGATTGGTGTCAGCCTTTTGAAAAGCTCGTGGCAATCTGCTCTCTGTCTGTCTGTCTGTCTGGCAGGATGGGATGAAGGCTTTGTGCTCTCTGGCAAACACCAGTGCAAGGTTTTAAAGCACATTAAAGGCTGTTCTCAGTTTCATTTCAAGGCTGGTTTCAGTTTGTGAATTTTCAGTTCAGTGTTTGAAAGGAAGGAAGCCTAATTGGTATCAAGAAAACATTTATTTCTAGGGATGAACAGTAGTTCTAAAAGTCACTTTTGTATTTCTTTAATGAGTCTGTATTTTAGAGTATTTTTTTTGATAGATAACCAAAATTCCTTAGATCTAGACACTGGACTCCTCGAGATAAGGATATTTTCACTTTGAGGACTTTAGTGATTAACTTTCACGTTGGAAAACAGGATTATGTGCAACACATAAATCAGAGTTAATGATGTTAATCAGCAAAAGCAGCTTGTTGTAAAGCATCTCTGCTGCACCAGGGCTGCAGTGGTGTGCTGCTAATCTCATTAACACACACAACTAATTTCATTTGGGGCAAGAAGCAGCTTAATCTGCACATGTGTGAGGGCATGTACACATCTCTGTCTGTCTGCAGTAAAACAGGGGCATTTTCCTGAAAGAGCTGTCCAGGGCATAAAATTATTCTGCATAATGAGGACAAATTCTTCAGTTTTGTCTGAAACATTGCCTGAAAACTCAGGGTAAAAGCCTCTGGGTGTAGGACCAGCAGCAGTAAATGGAAAATAAATGGATTAGGAACAGCTCTGATCAGATAGTGAAAATTATAAATTTTCAATCATCTTTAATACCCTCTCAAAAAATATTTCTGTTTAGATTCCAGTGGGCAGGACCTGCCTGTGTGGATTCTTTTATTGTATTCAAATGGGATAAGGTTTTTTTTCTGTCCAAATTTCAATTAAACTGATGCACAGTCATTGCCTTTTACAATTCTCTTTGTCAGCTGTCCCCACTAATACTGCTGCATGTTGAGGTCAGTGTGCAGTCACTTAACCATGTTAAAACAAAATAGAGCAGACCTCAAGGACTATTTAAAAGCTGAAATTGTTATTTAGAAAGAATATTTCAGAACTTGATTTTGCTCGAATGAAGCATTACTGAAACCTTTTGGAAAGGGTGAAGAAGAAAAACCCAAATATCTCTGTTTTTCAGGCCATTTTATTAACAAGTTTTAATCTGGCCCATTATCTTGAAACCAAACTGGAACATTTAGGGTGAAATTACTGTGGAGGGTTGGAAGTGGCAGTGAAAGAGAGAAAGTAGTGATTGGGCATGTTCTGTTCACAGTTCCTGTGTTTATTTACTCCTGGATTGTTTCCACATCAGCACTGGAGTTCCTTCACGGGAGAGCAATGATGTGTTGGGGAAATAATGTGCTGTGGTTTGTCATGACATTTGTACTTGCTTTTTACAAGAGCTGTTTCAAGCTGCTTCTTGGGGGATTAGTTGATTTTTCTGAGAAGTCAATTCCTGAATTTAATCTGTCACCCTTCATTTCAGAAAAGGCAAAAGTTGTGACACTAAATTAATGTGACGAAAACGGTGACACTCTGCTCATAAATTTCTAGCTTAAGCTGCAAACTGATGTAAATACCTCCACAAAAACAGGAATCCTGCAGCTCTTCCAAGCAAATGAAAGAACTCGGTGGAGCACAGCTCTGAGAGCAGGAGAGCTGAATTCCATGATCACTGTGACATTCCCCAGCTCCCCTTCCCACCTGGGGGGGTCTGGGACCCTTCAAATCCATCCCCGGAGGGTGGCAGAGGCACAGAGCACTGGGAATTGTCAGCTGGGAAATTCTCTCCCTCTTCACCTTCTGTTTTCCCAGAGGCCTCTCCAGGAAAATCTGGAAGACAATGAAAAATTTAGACTTTTGCATCAAGAATTCATCACAGATCAAATTGTGGCATAATTATTGTGCAGCTCAAGAGGTTGCCAAAAATTAAAATACTTGCCATTATCCCAACCCATTTTCTCAGGGGTACCTGCCTGATTTCTGCATGAAGTGTCCTTGTGGCTAATGCAAGCATTGTTAAAAAATCCCCTCTCCAGGGCTTTGGTGGAGATAAATATGAGTTTATCTTGTGCCTTTTTCACTTGGAGAAATTGTAATTCCATTTACAGTGGCAGCATCTCTTGGGAGAGAAAAACAAAAATGATTGGGACTTGCAATTCTCGTGTGGCTCAGCCACTGAGAGATCACCTTGCTGGGATTTCTTTGTGTTTGGATAATGGGGATTATTCTCCTCTTTCTGTAGCCTTCCAAGAGCCTATTATGAGCAGCATGATTAAATGCAAATGATGGTCCCACCAAAAAGGCACCCAAGGAAATTGGGTGCTGGGAATTGGCTGTTCCTGTGCTCACCTCAGTTCTGTTGGATGTGTGAGTTTGTAGCAGAGCCAAGTTTCCTCTAATCCTCATTTCAGGAGGGTTTTCCTCTGCTCTCCTCATCCCTTCCCCTCTCCCATTCTTGTGTAAGGTGTTTGTTCCTTTGCTCATTCAGCTCTCACTGATTACAGATACTCAGCTTCTAGAGGGCACACGGGCAGGAAATGCTCCTTGCTCAGGTTATGACAATGGATTTGAAAATCCTCGTGCCTGGGTATTGATAGACTCAATTCATCACTGATACATTGAATCACATTCAGTACCTGAACAGATTATTGTTTTGCCATACATTTAAATTACAGGATCAAATGCATTTAGGTTGTCATAATTCAAAGTTCTTTCCTTGTGCTCTTGCTGTCTGTGTGAAATTAACTTTTCCTCTTCAACAGAATTTATCAAAGATAAAACAGCAGCGCTCCTGATTCATTAGAATATTTATTTGTAAGAGCCTATTATTACCACGCATTCATGTGCCTCTTTATCTCAATATCTACTCCTTCCTTAAAGCCCAAATGACTTTCCAGATTCCCTGTGATGATCTTGGTGTTTAAAAATAATCAATCTAAGGCAAGATGTGTACAGTAGTTAAATTTAGACATTGGTTCACGTGAACCAACAACATCTTGTGGTTTCAGTAGCAAAGCAATTTGGTGCCCATGACTGGAGAGCACAATTCAGAAATAAATTCCTGTGATATCCAATATTCCCAACTGCTTTTTGGTGAGTTACAAGTACACTGGAGGAATACTGAAACCACACTTTCCTAGGAAAGTGCTTGAAATTTGCATCAACTTTCTTCCAATTTCTGGTGCCCTTTTCTGGGACCCATTTTTAGCATTGCAGCAGTTGAGCTTCTGAGAAGACAGATTGAGCAAGCCCTGAACTTCTCGAGTGTATTGCAGGATGCTCCTGGAGAAGGAACATCCATTAATAATCTCAAATTTTTCATCTGACTCCAGATTGTGATTAAAGAGAGAATCATGGAAGAAGTAACAACACTTGCAAGTGATTGCTTACATTTTGCAGTTAAGGCCAGGAATTATTGGAGAAGCAAATTCTCGTGGCAGGCTGGGGAATGCAGAGAAAACCTCATTCACCTTGTCAGAGCTGGCAGGGCTTTCCTGAAGCTGTGATTTCTTACTGGGGTTTGCTTGCAAATTGCAAAATACATCAGGAGGAGGATGGAATTGAGAGCTGGACAGCTTTGAGTTAAGGCTCCAGTTCTGCAAGGATGGGCAGAGTTGGGACAGAAGGTAATTTGGCTCTTGGTCAGGTATTGATCCAGAAAATTGCTTAAAACCACCACATCTTATTTGTAAGAGTGCAGGAATTGCACATAAACCCATATTTGCCTTTTTGGTTTTTAGTTTCCTTACAAGTCAGGAATGCTTTTGGTGATGAGGTGTAGGGAACTCTCTAAATTTTAGATTTTTTTTTAATTTAGCAGTAAAAAATACCATGTGAGTGAGAAATTCCATCAAATGAAGCAAATGGACCTAAATCCTGATCTGAGCTGTGCCCAATCCCTACCTTGTCCCCAGCCCAGAGCTCTGAGTGCCACATCCAATCATTCCTTGGACACCTCCAGGGTGCACCAAGGTTGACTTTTGTAGCTTATTTTTGGCAGATCATGTATTTTGTGTACACAGTGACGTTGTACAAAGCAGTGGAATTCGAAATAAACCAAAACAGCACTTTTTCTGCATTGAATTATTATTTATCACTATTTCTTTGGTGCTTTTCAGAACGAGTAGCAAAACATATTTATCCCCACAGGCATCTAGCAAACGTAGAATTAAACACATAAATACTAACAGAGAATTTTCAGTGAAGTAATTATAAAGTGGCTTCAGTCTTGTGTTCCATGTGTTAGCCAGCTTGGAATATTAAAGGGTTTTGGGTGGCAAAGAGCATATTTTTTTAAATTTGACTTTTACACATAATTTTTTCTAATGATTATGACATAATTCCTGCAGTTCTGGACCATGCCTTTGGAATTGTTTTCTTTCACTTGGCTTATCATTTGGAAAACATTTCAGGAAAGGAAAGGAGGCTTTGACCTCCTGACAGCTGATGGACAGCAGAGACTAAACCTTGTCCATTGTAGCAAGCCACTGGAACAGATTTGCCACATTTCTGAAGTAGGGGCTTTTATCCCAAGGAATTGTACCATAAATTCAGAGTTTGGATCTGTCTCCTGAATTTCCAAGGCTGCTAAGGACTTTGTGACAAGTATAAGATTGTGTGTATTTGTCCTGTATCAAAACCCAACACGAGTACAGGCAAACACTCTGCAGTTTAAATAAGTACAATTGTTTGGATATATTAAGGGACACGGAAGTCAACACCAATTTTTTATGATGCTGTATTTTATTTCATCCTCGGATTGCAGCAAAAGCCTGAGCAGAGACGCTGGGGGGAGAGGGGAGAGCATTCACCGCGGAACGGGGACAAGGCTGCGCTGCCACAAATTCCTAATTTAAACGTCAAAACGCTGGAGGTTCAGCCCCGAAAGGAGGAATGGCTCGTCACAGGCGATGTCTGTGAGCTCGGAGAGAACATCCCTGGCGGGGGCAGGGAGAGGCAGCGCCGTGACTCAGCTGCGGCTCCTTCCCCGCGGGGCCGGGGCTGCCGCGCTGCGCTGCGGGCGGAGCTGCTTCTCCTCCTTCTCCTCCTTCTCCTCCTTCTCCTACTGCTTCTCCTGCTTCTCCTCCTTCTCTTCCTTCTTCTCCTCCTTCTCCTCCTTCTTCTGCTTCTCCTCATTCTCCTCCTGCTTCTGCTGCTTCTCCTCCTTCTCCTCCTTCTCTTCCTTCTTCTCCTCCTTCTGCTTCTCCTCCTTCTTCTCCTCCTTCTCCTCCTTCTCCTCCTTCTCCTTTTTCTCCTCCTTCTCCTCCTTCTCCTCCTGCTTCTGCTGCTTCTCCTCCTTCTCCTCCTTTTCCTCCTTCTCCTCCTTCTCCTCCTTCTCCCCCTTCTCCTCCTCCTTCTCCTTCTCCTCCTTCTTTCTCCTCTTTCTCCTCCTTCTTCTGCTGCTTCTCCTCCTTCTTCTCATCCTTCTCCTCCTTCTTTTGCTGCTTCTGATTCTGTTTCTGCTGTTGCTTTTGATGATTCTGATGCTGATGCTGATGCCTTAAATTGGCTACCTAGAAACAGAGACCAGGCAGGAATAAAGGAATAAAGGAGGTATTTATTTGAAAGGCCTTCAGGTGCACACTTCGGGGTCCACAGGTCCTGCCTTGGTGGATGCCATAAATGGATGCCCCTGGTCCCGAGTGCTTCACACTTTTATATCAACATCAATTCACCAACCAGAACTCAGCCAAGGATGATTCTCACCAAGCCTGCCCCCCTCTCCCCGAGATGAAGGTTTACAGTTCTTGTTTTTAGGTGTCCTTGAGAGGCAAGTTAGAGGGTTTGTTATGTCTGTCTTAGCACAGAGAACAGCATAAGAGAACAGCATTTAGCAAGCTACAGTCACACTAGCAGTACAGGGTTTGAAAAATGTGAAAGTTAAAACCTAAGGCATCAATGCTGATGATGATGCTGCCCTTGGAGCTCTCTGGGAGCACTCACACATGGGAGAGGCTTCACCCTGGGGTGTGCCAGGCTATTGAGTCACAGACAGCACTTCCCAGAGTAAAGCAGACAGGCAGGAAGGTGGAAAGATCCGTGGAACAGTGTAATCTTTAACGTGAGCACTGGGACATCTCCGTGCTCTGTAAAAACAATGTGAGTTTATCACACTTCCAGAGTGAGGCGTGGCTGTGTTTTTCAGCAGGGGTTTATTTCCTTTTTAATTCAGAAGAAACCGGTCGAATTAAGACTTATTTCTTTATGCTAAGATAGTTTACAGTAGGGTAAGAGCTGTCAGAGGTTTGACTGATGTTTTCTTTCCAAGGGCAGAGATGATGGGCAGCTGTCAGAATCTGCAGGAGGTGAAAAGCAGAGAGAGGAGGGAGCTCAGGGCTGCTCGTGGTTTTGGGAGGACACAGCAGAGGTTGCAGGCTCTGCATTGCTGTGTTATTGGCAATGAAAGGAAGAGGAAAAACATCTATTTCCTGTATCCCATAGTGTGGCAGCTGTTGGTCCTTGTTCCATCGATTCCTGGCTTTCTGTTCTCGTGTGTGTTTGCTTTCAAGTTTAGAGCTAAGTTATACAAGACCTCCAGAATGGATAAACGATAAAAACTGAAATTATTTACTCATTTGTCATGCTGTTTGGAAGTCCTTGAGGATTTGTGTGTGAGCACTCATTCTCCTCCATGGGGATCTGTTCCCCTGGCACTTGTGTTACAGCCTTGCCATGGACACCTAACCTGGCAAATCCTAGCCTTGCAAATCCTAACCTGGCAAATCCTAGCCTTGCAAATCCTAACCTGGCAAATCCTAGCCTTGCAAATCCTAACCTTGCAAATCCTAGCCTTGCAAATCCTAACCTTGCAAATCCTGTCTTCTTCCTAACCAGGGTTGGCTTCTTAGCAGGTGGACCTGGCCATGTGGATATCAAGTCAAATGTCACTGACCAAAGACATTATTTAAGTTCAAAACCAACTCCAGCCCCAGCCCAAGTCCCAGTTTTCTGTGTTCCACCCCTGCAGTGTGTGAGGTTGCTGCTGAGCAATTTTTCTTCATGCTCCTGCTCCAAGTTGCACCCATGCTCAGATGATAAACTGAGACAATCTTTTCCAATGTACCTAAAAACCGACGAGTTGTTACTTTAATAAAATCCCCCTTCTCACCCCACTCACTGACACCTTTTTTAACCCTTAAAATGTTTTTCTTCATTGAATACTTGTAAATGGTGAGGCTAATTATAGTGGCTTGGGGACACCTCGGTGGGGTTGGCACTTTAAATCATGTTTTGTAGAGACCAGGCATGCAGCAAAGATCTGAGGTTTCAAGATGAAGTTAATCTGTCAGGCTTTGTAGTTATTTTAAAAGGTGCCAGTTGGGAAGACGTTTTGGGGAGTTTAGAATGCAATCCTGAAAGACTTAGGGGATTACAGCCTCAGTTTATTTTCTGTACAAGTGTTTAAATGTAATCAGACAAATTATTCTCGCTCTTTTTTCCTAAGCTCCTTTGGCAAACCAACAGAACATTCCCCATGCTCCCTGCCCTTTTCTAATGTAAACAATTAATCAATTGGTTCTGAGCTGATTGTGGAATGCTTTTCCCCAATCGATTGCTCTCAGGAGCTCTTTGGTGCAGGAGATGTTCAGCGAGGAAAGAATTGGGCAGAATATTCATGAGCCACTTGGACTCCAGGTCAGTTTGCAGTGGGAAATGATTTGGGCAGGTTCTGCTGACTGGTGAGACAAAGATTTTGGGGATTTTGGGGTCAGTTTTAGATAAACAAGGGGCAGCAGAGGCCTGCTTGGAGTCAATGTTTTATGTTGGTGTTTATAGCAGGAGACGTTTTCAGGCTTCCCTGGACTCTGACATTTTCCTGCAGCCAGGGAGGGCAGGAGAGGTTTATTGGTTTTATGCCATTGAAAAAGATATTTATCTATAGCTGAATGATATATAATTAATATAGTATAATATAATATAATATAATATAATGTAATATAACATAATATAATATAA
>VZTN01025351.1:105541-117463 GCA_013400515.1 Erpornis zantholeuca | reverse complement strand
ATTATATTATATTATATTATAAAATGTGCTCCTGGGCCAGGTGGGCACGATGGGATGGGGATGGCCACGGGCAGGGCTTGGTCTCCCCCACTCTGGAGCTCACACCTTTCACTCCCAGTGCCCCCAGTGCCTCCCCAGCTGGGCTGTGCTGCCACCAGAGCTGCTGAATGATTTCAGTCTCCCTCTGCAAGGACTGCCCAAACCAGCAGCCCTGGGTTGTTCTTGGCCACTGTGCTGCTGGGTGGTGCATAAAACGATTTCACAAATGATTTAACAGAGAGCAGAAGTGTGGCAGTGGAGGAGATAACAGTGGAAATGTTTTCAGCAGCACTTTCTGGGGTGGCTTTTAGCTCACCTGTGAACTCTGTGTTAGCAAGGACTAAATGGTCACTAGAGCTCGTGAGCAGCCTGGCCCTCAGCAAGGTGGCATGCATGATTCAGACTTTTAACATCTTACAGGTAAGGGTAATAATTCAGTTTTCCTCCAGAAGCATCAAAAGTTGCATTTTCAGTGGGATTTCAGCCAAAGGCATAGCTTTAAACAGCAGGTGAGTGCAGTGTCCTGGTTGTAGTCCATGCAGTTTTTCCAATAATTCCCTTTTCTTAAAGCATGGCAGTGAAAAAACACCAAAATAAAGGTGGATTTCTTTTTTTTTTTTCTGGAGTGACATTATAATTTTGGCTTTGTTTGTTTTGTTCCTTGAGGAATAGTAGCTCGACCAAGGCGAGGCTGTTTACTTGTGTGTGCTTAGGGAATCACAGCTGATCTGGGGAGGCTGTGTCATGAAGAGACTCAAACTGAGTTTTCCGAGGGAGTTCATAGTTCCTCTGTGAGAATCTCTGTCTCCAGAAGCTGTTGGTTCGAGAGGAAAATACGTTGGGGTTGTTTTTTTTTTCAGTACTTTAAAATAAAGCTGAGATGAGTTATTTCCAGTCTCTCCTAGCAAGCTACTACTACATGGCTACAGGCTAAAAATCTGAATTCCCATCTCAGCTCCCTTCCCGAGCCTTCCCACTGGGAACAAAACCTTTAGCTGCACAAAATGGTTTGCAAAATTCCTGCCAAGTTTCACCTCGGGATTGGAAGCTGCCAGTGACATTTGTGTTCACGTGGATTTCCTGTGCATACAGAGATTTTCTCTGTATTTCTCTGTATTTCTCTGTATTTCTCTGTCAGCAGCACTCCTGGCAACTGAGTGGTTGCCCAAAGTTAGGTGAGGGAAACACGAAGCATTGTTGGGAGGGACTGAAATCCTGTTAATTTGGATTAATAAAACCTCTTTTCCTCCACTGTTTGGAGGTTGGGTAGTGTAGAGAAGTGTTGTTTGACACTCTAAAAACATTATCTTCACTCTTCATTCATTATCTTCACTCTCCCGTTCCGATTAGGTCTGGTTTTGTCTCATATTCCCTTTGGGGAAGGAAATGTTATCTAAAATAAGCGAGTTTCCTGCTCTGCCCTATATAACACATGCACGACTCTCACCAGCCTTGCAGGCAGCTTGTTTGAGAGTTACAGCCTGCATCAAATCTCTTGCTTTTACTGGCATCCTTAATTTTAATTTGCTTCCTACGCCGTTGGAATGTGTGAAGGTGTGTGGAGGAGATGATTATGTAAAGGACAGCGTTGGAAGAAAAAACATCAACAAATACCTTTGGTTTTATATCCAATTTCCACTGATAGGGGAAAATTATATTGTTCTTCAAGGATAACTTGCAAAGAAAGCAAAGAGGCAAAATTACATCTGTTTTTGACACAATTTTGGGTGGACTTTCCTGTGTGGAAATGCTTCCTTTAATCCAGTCCTCTTCCTTCTGCAAATAATGTGTGAGCTTCGAGTGCCAATGCAGAGTGTCACGAAGGCTCCAAATGCATGGAAAAAAAGATGGGCTGAGAAAAAAAAGCAGCATCTTGATTCTTTATTGATGCAATGAACCATCCCCATTGAAGGAGAGACTCCGTGTGTGGGTGCTGAAGTCATCCTGCAGCTCGGACTGTGCGTTGCTCTCACTGAGCTCCTGTGTGTGTGCTTTAAAGGGCTGGGCTGGAATCGTGGTCCTGGTGAGCAACAGAGCAAACACATCCCCCAAACACCCACAGCAGCCCTGGAGCCACAGTGAGCTGAGGCTTTTGTGAAATGAGTGCTCTCCAGAGAGTAAAACCAGGAATTTGGGATGCTTAAACAGCTATTTGTGGTGTTTTATTCCTCAGGTGTCACCAGCCTTACCTTGTCTGTGCACTAGCCAAGGTACAAGGACATTAATTATTTTCTCACAAGAGCAGATTTGACAGCAGTGTTTCCTCACGGTGCCAAAAGGCTGCTCTTGCCTTTCTCTGCTGCTTGTTCTGCTAATTAACGTCAGCATTTGATTGATAATGCATCTGGTAATGTCCAGGTTGTTTGTTTGCTTCAGCTTCGCTAAACAAATGGAGACTCTGCTGCCCTGTGCTATCCTTGAATTGTGCTCCTGGCAAAGCAATCCCACACTTTCTTTAGGTTTAGGATGGAAAAGGCTTCACAGGATGGGGACTGAAGTTGTTCCCTCCCCCAGCAAAACCCTGAGGGCATCCTTAGGGATGTTCCTGGAGAATTTTTGTCCCTGCTGTGCTGCTGCCAACATCCCGAGCTGGCTGGGCAGGCTTTGGGCAGTGCCCCAGGGTGTCAGTGTGCCAGTGCCCCAAGGCCACCCAGCCCCTGTGCTCCCCCTCCTCTTATAAGTGCTTATTGTATTATTGGCTTTTTGCAAATATTAAATTGGATGTCACATGTGTAATGTTAGAAAACTTAGTTGCATGGATATAGTTTCTTAGAAATAATATTGTGATTTCTTAGGATTCTATCATGCTATGTAGAATGCCTTTTCTCATGTAGCTAACTCAGGACAGCAAAAAGCAAGGTCCCACATTCCTGGACCATCTGGGCAAGATAATAACACAGGCCTAAGAGTCTGGAAGGAAGAAGTTATTGATCAGAATGTGGAGCACAGGATGAGCAGGGGATGTGCTCAGCAGAACTGGACCACAATGGATTATCAAGTTTTAAACAGACCTGCAAGAAGGAAACAGAGACAGGACCGGGGGGGACATGAAACCCAAGAGATACCAAAAAAGGAATATTTGAATGATGCATAGAAATCTATGAATATGTATGAGACTTGGGCATTTAACAGCAGAGGTTTGTTAGCCAAGGTGTGCCCCTGGCACCATGCCAAGCACCCACCCATATTAACTCCTTGCTTAATTTCTGTCTCCTGCTGTCCTCTTTATTAAAGCCCTTATTAAAACTTTTGAAGTTTTACTGGGAGTGAACCTCGTTTTTCACCCTCCCACGGTGGCAGTGCCATCCCAGCTGTCCTTGGCTGTCACCTCAGGGTTGCCCCCAGGACGTTCAATGCCCTGCCCCACTCCTCGTGAGGGAGTGATATAATATAATTTAAGGTAATATAATATAGGGGTTCAGGATGGGTAACATTTCACACGTGTCAGGAAAATGAATCCACAAACACTTGAGGTTTATGTCCAAAAAGGAGACAGAGGAGATCTGTTACTTTATTTGAATAAAGGGAGAGGCCATGGGGCATTCCCTGGGTTCTCTCCAGCTTTTGGAGGGTGCAGCCTCCTATTTATTCCAATTTCCCAGCCAAATTCCCTCTCTCTTTCCCCATTGCCTGAGGTACTTGAGAGGTACAGACTTCCCAGAACACCTAA
Organism: Erpornis zantholeuca; assembly: GCA_013400515.1. Taxonomy (NCBI): domain Eukaryota; kingdom Metazoa; phylum Chordata; class Aves; order Passeriformes; family Timaliidae; genus Erpornis; species Erpornis zantholeuca. The sequence continues at coordinate 113,754 of VZTN01025351.1, read as the reverse complement.
TACCTAAGATTCCCCTCTAATATATAATCCCCCCCCATTTAGTTTTTAATTCTTATGGAATTTATGGCATTTCCCCATTGTTTCTTTCATCTCTCAATATCCAATTCCATTTATCAGCAGACCTACAGTTTGTTTGTAAAGGCAAATGTATTTCTTTCAATTCATCAATCAGTGGCACCCTTCCCATTGTTTCTTTCCTCTCTCAGTGCTGGTTTTATCCACCAGCAGAGCCACAGTTCGTTTATAAAGACAAATTCTGTCATTCCTCTCACACATCTCCCCAAAAGGGAAGGAGGGGCTCCAGAAGAAAAGCCTGGCTTTCCATCAGCTGCCTTCTCCTGCTATTTGCTTTAATTAATGGCTGTGGCATTCATGGATATTTTAATAACGGGTGGAATTGAGGTGCCTTGGCGTTGATTGCAGGTTTGGACACACCAAAAATGAACCTCCAGCTACGATAATCGTGTCAGTGTTGACAAGTCCTGTTTCTCTCCTGCCAACGCCACACTTTGCTTTATTACAGCAGAGCCACCCCACTGCAGCTTTTGCTTTATTCTGGATTTACTCTTGATGCCTTAAATGGCTCCCTGGAAACAGAGAGCAGACAGGAATAAAGGAATCAAGGAGGGATTGGTTGGAAAGGCCTTCAGAGGTACACTCTGGGCTCCAGAGGCTCCTGCCTCAGTGCATCCCAACATGGACAAGGACAGCTCCCGAGTTCTTCCCACTTGGATCTCAGCATCAATTCCCCAAGCAGAAGCCAGGCAAGGATGGAATTTGCCCAAGCTTGCCCCCCTGTCCCCAAGATTGTGGTTTGCAGTTCTTGTTGGGCCTAGGAGGGTCTGGGTGTCCTTGGAGAGCTGGAGAGGCTTTGTTGTGTGTGTGTGAGCATGAGAGAACAGCACTGAACGAGCTCCAGGGAACTGCAGAGTGACACTGGGCAGGGCAGGGCTGGGAAAAGACAAAAGTTAAACCCTAAGGCATCGCTCTGGTGTGAATAAAGCTGTTCTACACCTTCTGCAGTGTGCTGGTGATGCTCACTCGGTGTGAAAACAGGACAGGATTTGCAAGTGAGATCACTTCTGTGGGGTGCCGGAGATGGGATTTAGGCAATTACGAACCCTGCGGGCGCTTTCGGTTCTGTGCCTTATTTTGGGATGGCAGGAATTATTCACCCCTGGAGGATGGGCTGGGTGTGGGATTGCCCCAGAGCCTGTGACAGGATTCCTTTCTGATCCCTTGCGGAGGGAGGTGATCCTGGCACCACATCCCTGTGCCATCCTCTCCTGCCCCGCTGCTTCCCCCGTGACTCAGATCAGCGAAGGGTTCGCGGCTTAAAAATAGGCTACTTCAAACATATTTCAGTAAATATACGAGGGGAAAGAACATCGAGCCTTAAATGATCGCTAAATGGCCATTTAGCACTGACAATGTGGAAATCAGGCAGCGCCGATCTCGGGAGGAGATTTGCATGAGCTCTTTGAAGTTTCGCTCAGGAGGTGGCTCCAAGCAATCAAGGCTTTGTGGTTTTGGGGAGGGAAATCACCTCCCGTGATGATGCTGCCTAAATCCACAGTCAGGGTTTCTCTTTTGGGGCTGGCACGCAATAATTATTGCAGGTTTTTTTTTTTCTAGGGAGAAGTACACCTGCTCTCTTAGGTACATATGGGAAAAAAAGGGCACAAACTGTGAGTTTTGAGCCTTTTTAGCTGACCCAGATCGCTACTCAGTGTTTATCCAGAGCTAAGGATGTTGCAGACCTCGTATTTCAAGTTATTTTAAAGGTGGGATATCAGGTCCTTGTATATTAAATGCTTTTCTAGGAGGACAATATTTTCCACTTTTAAAATACAGTATTTTTATGCAGGATTTAAATACATTTATGTCTTAATGACTTCACTGACAGCCTCTGAAACAACCTGAAAATTGCATAAATGTTCTGTGTGGATGACCAGAGCTGCCATGAATCCTTGACATCACACATTCTTTGTGCCCCGAGATACTTTGGTCTGGGTCTTACAGCTTTGAAAAATCATGGAAACCACGTGAAACCCAAACCTTGCTCCCAGAGTGAACTGATATCGATTTTAGGCTCCACTTACTCATCTCCTGAAATTCCTGGAAGCACCAGGGAAGTTTTGGCATTCGAAGCAGGCTCTGTCCAGGGTTCTGTCAGAGCAGCCTCGGTTTGCAAAATCAGAAGTCAAAAACCACAACTCTGCGGCTAAAACGTTCCATGTTTGTAGAAAAAAAACACATCTAGGAATCAGGATTTAGGTACTGAAGTTTAAAGAATTGTAAGAATGCGTTATGAAAGGAAAAGGTGTAAGTTTTTGTATTCTTCCTTTCGTTTTTTTGGGGTTTTGTTTTCGTCTGTTTGGTTTCTGTGTGTTTTGTTTGGCATTTTTGTTTAGTTTTCTTTTTTGTTTTGTTTTCTGCTTTTTGTTTGGTTTTTTTTTGTTTTTTTTTTTCTTTTCACCCCGTGTTTTTGTGTGCTGCCTGAGGCATTTCCCTGCAGCAGAACCATTAATTCTTTGCAGCAGGAGCAGCCAGAAAGGGATGAGCAGGAGGGGAAAAGCCACTTTGTGAAATCTTGTGCCGGTGGTGGGGAGGGAAAGGAGGAAAGCATCTTTAGGGCTGCAGACAACACAAGTAGGAACAGGAGGTGCTGTGGCCGAGAAGCTGAGGGATGTGTTTATTGGTTTTTATTTTGTTTATTAGGACAAAAACCCTCCATCCAAACCCAGTTTGTTCTGTCAGGTTTTTTCCTCCACCAATCCCGTGCATTTATAAATTTCTCAAAATGCATTGAAGCTGTGGTGAGCAAATCAAATTAAATCGCTGGTTTTAGTGTGCCCCATCCTCCAGTTCAGGTGGAAAATGAGATGAGGGAAGAGCAGACCTGTGAAGAAACTTGGATTGTTTCAGCATGAGCTGTTTGTGTGAATAAGCAGCAATGCAGGGAGCTGGTTCTGGAATCAGAATTTCAAGGTGTCTAAGCCTCGTTTAAGCAGAGTTTAAAACACTGAAGGTCACCTCTGCCACTGGAAAATCTAAAAGCATCAGTCCAGCTGCTGCCAGGCTGAGCCACTGCAGTGCTAAAATTTTGTTGTTAAAATCCAGAACAGGGACACGTGAGAGAAGTGGAAATGATTTTCTTACTCTTATAAAAGGACAGGTTGTGGTTCCCAAAGCGTCTGTGGGAAAAAAATCAAACCTATTTTCTGTATTTTCTGTTTGCAAATTCTGCTGATCAGACCAAGGGCCAGGGAGGGAAACAAATCTTCTGTAGCAGTGAGTGTTCACCCACTTACATGATTTTTTAAAAATTTATTTCCCCCATACAAAAGTTGCTTACTCAGTGGCAGCTGTTTGAATAGAATGGGGACAGAGCTCTCTCTGACATCCAGGAGATTTTATTTAGAGTTGTGCTGAGTGGATGCTCAGTATATTTCCACTTCCCCTAGCTGAAAAATGGGTTCGTGGCAAGAAGAATGCGAGCTGTGCTCTCAGCAGCTTATTTCTTGGAATAACTACATCTAAAAGCAGAAGTTTAGGGAATAGCATTGAAAACACTCTTTAAAAAGAAGAAAAATCTTCATTTTCAACCTCTATTGACATAAATCATGGACAGAATTGACTCCTGCTGCAGCAGAGCTCAGCATTTCAGCTCTGCTGTATCTGCACACGTTCCTGGCCCAGTTAATGAGGAATTATTAAAAACCCCAAGCCCGGGTCAGAATGATCTGATAATGAGTGGAAGGCTGGGTGAGGCTGTGGAAGGGGCTCTGCTCACACCCATCCCTCCCAGGCTCCACGCTGCTCTCTTTTGATAAGAGATCCGAACAATTCAGTGCCCTCCCTGTGCTCTCCCTGGTGGCATTGGTTTGTGTCCGAGTTTGGGATTGGTTTGTGTCTGAGTTTGGGATTGGTTTGTGTCTGAGTTTGGGATTGGTTTGTGTATTACAGTTTGTATCCCANTTGTGTCCCAGAGTTTGGGATTAGTTTGTGTCCCAGAATTTGGGATTGGCTTGTATCCCAGAGTTTGGGATTGGTTTGTGTCCCAGAGTTTGGGATTAGTTTGTGTCCCAGAATTTGGGATTGGCTTGTATCCCAGAGTTTGGGATTGGTTTGTGTCCCAGAGTTTGGGATTAGTTTGTGTCCCAGAATTTGGGATTGGCTTGTATCCCAGAGTTTGGGATTGGTTTGTGTCCCAGAGTTTGGGATTAGTTTGTGTCCCAGAATTTGGGATTGGCTTGTATCCCAGAGTTTGGGATTGGTTTGTGTCCCAGAGTTTGGGATTAGTTTGTGTCCCAGAGTTTGGGATTGGTTTGTATCTCAGAGTTTGGGATTGGTTTGTGTCTGAGTTTGGGATTGGTTTGTATCTCAGAGTTTGGGATTGGTTTTTGTCTGAGTTTGGGATTGGTTTGTATCCCAGAGTTTGGGATTGGTTTGTGTCCCAAAGTTTGGAACCAGAACTCCCCAGGCCAGAACAAACACAGCCCTGCCTTCACCCTCCCATGGAAATGGGATTTCCAAATTTATTGTCACATAAAGGGTATTTTTAACCCATTAGCAGCCAGGTAATCAATCCAGCTGGCAGAAAACACTGTCACACACACTTAAATGACATTTTTTTGTATTTTTTTGGTGCTTTTATGAATCAGTCTGGCTCCATCCTCTTCACAGCCTCCCATCAGGTGTTTGTGCACACTGGTGAGATCCTTCCAGAGCCTTCTCTCCTCCAGCTGGGCAGTCCCAGCTCTCTGAGCCTCCCCAGGGTCAGATGTCCTTAAATCACCTTCCTGTCCCCTCATTGCATTTGCTCCAGTAAATCCACACCCTCCTGTTGTCCCTTCTCCTGCTTCCAGGTAAATTATTCCTCTGTTCTGCAAGAGCAATAAAAAAAAAGCCTGACAGCTATAAAAGTTAAAGCCAAGCCTCTTGTTGAAAAGCCCTCAGATGGTTGTGTTTTTTTTAAAAAATTCCTTGATTTTCTGTTAATAAACTTGGTGTGGTTTACGAATTATTAGTTTTGTTTTGTGTTTGCTGTTGCTGAGGTTCAGCTGGGTCTTAAAAGCAGATTTCCTGGCACAGCCTCGAGTTCCCAATCATAAAACATTATGTATTTTATGACATATGGAGCTGACATTTATTTATTTGTTTACCAGCATGAAATCCTATGGTAATTCAGCCACCTGGGAACTGAAGAACAATCCACAGCCTGGGACAGCATCCCAGATTTGGGCAATAAACTTCGGATTTGGGGTTTTATGGAGCTGATTTTTACTGCTCCTGAGAACATAAAGTGCCTGTTGATTTGATTCCCTAGACCATAAAATTGAGAAGCACACAGTTTTCTTCGATCTAATGTACAGTGTAAAAATAATAACTGCATAAAAAGTTGGAGAAGAATTGCTCTTAGTGAGTTTGGGTGTAAGAAAATAGAAGGGAGAGGAAGCTGTTGTGGGAAGGAAATGGAAAGAGCAGGGAAGTGGAGGAGAACAGATCTGTAACATTTCAACTAAAGGCTCCACACCAGCTATGTAAAGAAAATTGTTGGAATCACATGCTTTGAACACCTGAAAGAATTTGGAAAGAGTTTTCTCTCTTCTAAGCAGAAAAGTTTAGTTCCTGAATTTCTCAGCTGTTGGGGTGGGCAGGAAGAACATTAATTTTGCAGGTGAATCTTAATTTTGCAAGGAGTGTGCATTGATAATTCCATAAATTCTGCTTTCCTAAAGCCACATGGCAGAAAATAGTTTGTGTTTTTAAAAAGTGCTGACCTCCTCAAGTCCACAGAAGTCAGTTGAGGTTCAGCCTCTGAGAAATGTGGGCTATTTCTGTGCAGTTGTTAAATAATTCTGGTTACAGGTTACCTATTCCATGTTTTCAAGGAGCACAAGCCTTGAAGCAGACTGGGAGTTATCCTGAAGGAAAGATTTTATGTTTTTGCCTGACTTTGTTGTCTTGGTGATCACAGAACTTCCTTGGGCAGAAAAAAGGATGGGAATGCTCATGCAGCCCAGAAGAGTCCTGCGAGAGGGAGTTAAACCATCCTCCCATCAGGGTCCTCTTCTATAAAAACAGGGGAATTCTTGTTTTTATAATAAAAATATTTTATAATAAAATAAGTCTGGACCAGCTCTGAGAGAGAGGGGAGGGACTGCTTAGAAATACCAGGTTTGTTATACTTTTCTAAAGGTAGAACATGGGGAGATAGTGATAATGAATATCACTATAGTGAATAGTGAATAAACTCTTTCTCTCTGGTACCATTCCCTTAGCTTTTAGGAAGGGTGATCACACTGCAACCCGGGTCAGAAAGGTTAAAAATCAGGGGGTTCTGGTTCCCGCTTGGAGTTATTTTGTTTATTTTTATATTTTTTTTTAGCCTTTATTAAGGCTAAATTTAACAAAATTCCCTGGTATGATCTAGATGCTGATGCCCCAGAGGCACGCAGGGAGGTAATTGTTTTGTTTACATTCCACAGGGCTTCCAAATGTCTTTTAATGCCTGTGCTCCCTGGGCTGCAGCATTAATTCCGTGGGCTGGAACACCGAATTCAGGAGCAGCTGAGTGCCTCACACACCTTTCCAGCAGGATAATTCACCTTTTGTTTCCCTGCAGCTCACGGTTCTCCTCGGAGCAGGGTGTTGCTCCCACTAACTAACCCAATAAAACTCTATTTATTTATTTCTGAGTGAGGGTGTGTGGTTAGGTCAGCTGTGATTTCCATGTGCTGTGCCCAAGGGAAAAGTCAGACACTTTTCCACCCTCTGTGGTGGAAGATCAGGTGCTGAGTCCCCCAAGTGCTGAAACCACAGCAGGGGAGGGCTTTGCATCAATATTTAGTTGGAAGGAGGTCAGAAATTTCCCCTTCCTGGTCATTTGTAGATTTGGTGAGTTCCTCAAGCGCAGAAAACCTGAATAAACCAGAAAAACATGAAGAAAAGCAAACATGAATAAAAGCAAACATGAATAAATGTGCCTATGGATGCTTCCTAAACCCGGTGGCATGGAAAGATAGGTCTGCAATCCAGGGAATATTAAGCACTTTGCTGGCATTGCCATGAAAAGGAAGAAAAAAACCAGAGAAAAACCCAAACCCAGACAAGTTTATGGCAGGATCTACTTATGCTGCACGCAGAATATTTGCATATATTTTCCACACACACCATATGGCAATTATTCAGCTTGCAGCAGCCAAGAGTTAGGAACTTATGTTGCTTATTTCTAAGTGTAGGTCAAATATAGATTGCTGTGCTGATCAGTTTGGTGCAATCTTCATTTATTTCATGCCTCACCTGTCAGTACTCAAAATTCTGCCTTTTTCAGGGATGAAGGGTTGAGTCATTTGCCTTTGAACGTTTTGCCTCTGCTTGATAAAAAGAAGAACTAAAATGTGAGGAAAATCCACTGTGTCTCTTCCAGCTGCTCTGTATCAATACTACAGAAATACAGAGGTTGGAGATTTCTTTTAAACCCACAGAAATTTGTATCTTTAACCATGCCTTCGTTTGCAAACTCCAAGTTTTGATGCACTCTCCTTCATTTGGTGGCTGCCTCAAGAACATCAAATGATTTCTAATTCTTCTGCTGCACCCCCAGAAGTGGAGTACTCTACAGAAATAAAGTTTGGCAGTCATGTTAATCAAATCTTTTATTAATTCTCGTGGCAGTCTGTGGATTTTTAAAAGCTCTGAGTCAGCGTTCAGCCACCAACTTCAAAGGAGGAAAATTCAGATTAAAGTAGAGTGGATGAGTCAACTCACCAGCTTCTGGAATGTGCTTTTTTATCAAGGCAAAGCAATGCTGGAGCTCAGGATATTTGGGAAAACAGAGATGCTGTGAATAAGTTAGGAGCAGGTGCAGGTTAATGCAGATTCCCAGCTTCCCATGGGCAAGGCATTACTGGAATCTCCTTAGGCTGATCCAGCACCAGGAACTCCTGTCCAGTTTGCAGAAAGCAGTGAACAAACCTGTGCAGAAAGGAGCAGAAAATGAGATATTCCATGGCAGGGAACTCGGTTTGTGCCTGTGGATTCAATGCTCACATTGTGGATTCTGCCTGCATTTCTCTGCTGCTTTTTGCCTTGGGTTTAATTTCTGCTCCTGTTTTCCATCGTGGCATTCCTCATGCATTTGTGTTTTACTCCTTCCCTGATTTTTGCTAGTTATATATATATATATATATATTAAATAATTCCCT
>VZTN01025351.1:53753-105191 GCA_013400515.1 Erpornis zantholeuca | reverse complement strand
TATTTTAAATATATATATATATTTTTTTTTACATATATTTACATGGATTACATTTTCTACAGCATGATGTAATCTTAGGAATTAAAGAGAAACTTCTGAATTGACATCCAAATTCTGCAAGTTCTTGAGGAAACAGAGCAATCTTTCAGGACCTGAGCTGTGTGTGGAACACACTGGAGCAAAATTCTCTGCAGCATAAGTGACAGAACTTTGGGATTGTTTTTCTTGTCAGCTGCAAGTCACACCTAAGTTATTTTAAACTTTTATTACCAAATGACATTTTGACATCTGAGGATAGCCCTGAGAGTATTCCCAGCAAAATGGCCTTGGAAGGACTTCAGGTGTCTGATGCTTATCTTCTTTGTACTCCTTGTTCCTTCAGGATTCATTTTCACTTCATTTTTTCATTAAAAAAAAAAAAAGAAAAGAAGCAAATTCTTTCAGCAGAGCTGCTGTAAATGTGCTGCACTTCAAGTAAAGCCTTGGCAGCAGAGGTGGCTCCAGTTTTGTTGTAGTTCATCTGTTCCTGTGTGATAAAGACCCAGACAAGCTCCAGGACGTTAGTCACTGCTTTCTGCAGATTGCTGATTTCCTTTCTTTCTCTTTTCTAAACTACTCGAGCATTACTGATGTTAATTTGTGCATCCAGCCTCAAAGATAAGCTGTGAAATGAGAAATGGAATTTGGCTTCTGGTCAGTGCAGCTCCAGAGCTGAAAGGATGAAAAACACTGCCTGGAATGGATGACTTTGGAGAGGTGGGGAGGTCAGGCCAAGGAGTCATCATTTGATAGCACAGCTGTCTGCTGGAAATCTGGTTTTTTCAGAGCAGTTAGAACTGGAAAAACATGAATAAATCCACACCTTTCTTTTCTTCTCCTTGTCCTGGTTTTTCAGAATGCAGAATTTTGGGGTTTTTTTTCTGCAGGATGCCTGTGTCTGCACTCTGCTGTTAATGTTGATGTTTTGGAGTGGCTCCCACAGGACTTGTTGCATCTGGCAGGAGCTGTTAATTTATTTACATCTGCTAATGCCAGAGGTGCCTGCTGAAAGTTTGTTTGTCATCCTCAGGTGTTTTTGCTTTTATTTTATTTTTTTTAATGGAAACTTGCAAACACTGAGGGCAACAGCAAAGGTTTGCAAACCCTTTGGAGCCCTTCCAGCAGGACACCGAGTCAGATGATCCATTTCCTTGGTGAGATCCCATCTGTCGTGTCTGTGCACTGAAAAAAACACCAATTTCTCAAAGTCAGGGCTGAGGAGCTGAAGGAATTGTGCATCCTTTGTGCCAGAAGGAAAGCTCTGCTGGCCATTAGTGTCTAGCACTTCGCAGATCCCTCGGAATTCTGACGTTGGTCAGGGAGAAGAGCTCCAAAGTGCTGTTGGTGTTGAAGGCTGGATCTCTTCCCAACATCTCCTCCAAAAATTGTGTTTTCTGCTAAAATATCATCAACATGCTTTCTATAGAATAGTATTTTATGGTTTTCAGAGCTTAGAGGCAGTGAGTTCTGGTTTTAAGGGGCAGAGTGGGCCATGGCTGTGTGAAAGGTGTTTCTGACACAGCTTTCTGGAGCTGAAGGTGGTCAGTGGCTCTCAGTTACCATTTTGGATTATTGTGATGCTTTTCTTTGGTCTTAAAATTAAAACCAAAACACAGTTGATTGGGAAAAGAGGTTTTTACCTTGGGATTTATTTAAGGATCCTTGGGTGCAGCACTTGGTCCAGCTGGAATGATCTGAAAATGCATGCACACCTCACACTGAAATACACACAATTATAGACCTTGCAAAATTGACTTATTTATCAAAAATTCTTCAATGAGAGTGAAGCCCTCGTTGTGAGGAACCTTCCCCCTGGCTGGGCCTGGCTGAGGTTCCCAAATGTGTTCTGGAGAGGCCCTTGGTGTCTGGGGCTCCCAGGATGTTTGCTCTCCTGGTTTAACGGTGCCGTGGGGCTGAGCTGAGTTCTCAGCCTTGGGGAGGTACAAGTGTGGGGCTAAAAGCACTGAGAATGCATCAAACTATAAAAGAGTGTGTGAGAGGGGTATGAAAGAAACAGCAAAAAATCATCCTGGCATCAATTGGGTTATTCCATTTGGGTTCTTCCATGATGGTCCTGTCCTTTTTCAAAGAAAGATGTGGTTTGGACAGGACAGCACTAACTTTTCTCTGCTAGAATCAGGCAGATTTAGGACTTTTGCCACAACACAGCCACTTATCTTTTTTCCTAAATAAATTTTTTTTACAGAATACTTGTTCAGTATCTTTTAAAACTGTTTTTCCAACAGTAATAGGCTTTCACTGACAGAAAACGTTGGATTTTGGAAATAATACAACAGCAGGTTTTTACAGGTCTGGCCAATAACTTCTTTTTGCTACTGCTAAAAATGGAGTTGAAATATTAAAAAACAAACTGCAGGGCACAGCCAGATTTCAGATATATTCAGAATGTTCTGTTACAAATGATGCCACTTGCTAATTGCTTTTAAATTAGGGTATTTGTGCCCATGGTGATTACTGCAAAGCATCATTTCGAGTCTAAAAGCTGGAGTAGTGTCCTAATTGGGGTTTGATTTGCAAGAAGCACTTGAAAAACTTGGTGCTGTGGACTTGCAGTGGTGTTTTAAATTGTCAGTGGCTCTCAGGATGCTCTCCTTCCAAAAATGATACCAGTCCTGGGTGACAGCTCTGCAGAAAATAAGTCAGGTCTGGCTTGGGTGGAATGGTTGGTTCAGATGAATAAACAATTTCTTCATCTACCTCTAAGAAATTGCTTCAAGGTTTTTAAAAGGATTTGTTTTAGTTTAAAAATGTGGGGCCTGGTTGAGCATCGACAATATTGAAGTTCAGAGGACAAAGTAACAGGACAAGAAAGGAAGAAGCTCTTGGTTGACAAGAAGGCTCCTGCTGCAAGGGAGGAAAAAAGAGAAGGGTGAAAGAGGAGGTGTTTTATTTCTTCACCTGAGAAGATAAATATTCCTCAAAAATATTGTTTCATCACTAGAAAAGCAGAACAACAAAAAAAAATACAGATTTTTCAATTTTCTGTAGATCAGCAGCAGAAACCCATGTTTTTTTTTTTTCTTGAAGAAAATGATTATTATTTTCTTGTGGCTGTAATCACGGACCTTAAATATTAGAACCATTTATTTTTAGCAGGTTTTTTTGAGAAATTCCTTCTCTTTTCTGTGCCATGCATTCTCTCTAATTTCTCTCCCACAGTCAGGACTTGTGAAATACAATCTCTGGTATTTCAGTGAACATTACTAAGTGATGCTATTAAAGGCCTCAGTTGTTTACACATCTCTTTTTAATGGCCAGAAGCTAAACCCAGGAAGGACGCAGAAACTCTCTTTATGGATTTAATTTTTTCTTAAAAGTCAGCTACAGTTTTTTCTACTTGAAATTCTTTCCTGTATTTCATCCAAATGAAGACACTCCCTGCCAAATTAACCATGAATATTAAAGAACTACACAGCCAATATTGCCCAAAAGACATTTTCCTTTATGTCTTCAGCTGTGTCCCTATTATAGCCAGGATGTTTACAAGGGGAAATGATGATTTCTCCCCTCTTTGTTTAATTTTTGGGTTCAGATTCTAGCAATGCCTCTCTCATACCACGCTCAGAGCGGGGCCAAAGCTTGTCCAGGTGAAGAAATTATAATAAAATCTCATCTCTGCTTTTCTTAACTTATTCATTCTTTCTTATTGTGTAGTCTCTGTTGTTCTTTTCCATCTTCCCCTTTTACCCTTGGCTTGTCACAGACTTCTGGTGACCTATGAAGGGCACATCCCTTCCCCCAGCTGGTGAGCAAAAACCAAACTAAAAGCATTAATCTAATTCCTGGGGAAGCAGGCAAGTGCAGAGAGCATTTCTAATTCAGACAAAATTTAACTGCAGGGAAGGAGAAGTTATTTTCTCCGCTGACTTATTTTTACCTGCAAACAAAAATCGAGACAGGGAGCTGTGAAATCTGTCAGGTGGAGCAGACAAATCCTGGTGGCTGAGGTTGGTCCCTGGCTCCTGTTGTGTGCTCCTTTATCTGTTTTTTCCATGAGCTGTCTCTTTCCCTGGGGTGTGGAGCAGTTCTGAGTTGGAGCAAGGTGGCTGCAGAGAGGTTTTACAGGAATTCAGTAGCCACCACGATTGCTTGGCCTCTGTTTGTAGCTCTGGCTTCTTGTTCTGGGCATAACTCTGCCATCAGCATGGAGAAAGTTTAATTTTGAACTTCCCACCCTCAGCCCAGTGATTTCATTAAGGGTAGCAACCCAGGAAAAGAGCTTGGAAGAGGAAAAGATTCTTGACCTGTCTGTGACTTAACTCAGTCATTCTTTGATTCTCTGATCTGCTAACCTTGTGAGCAGTGCTGCTCTCCCACCTCCATTCTGTGTTTCCAGTGCAGGAGGTACAGATCAAAGGCTTTTCTCTAATGCTCATGAACATCTTTTTTTTTTTTTTATGGCTAAATATCCCAAGAATATTCATCTTCCACCTCCTTCTCCCACCTTAAATTCCAGGGTGCTGCAGTGCTCTGTCCTTTCTCCAGACCCCAAGGAATAAGCAGCTGGAATCTGGGAAAAGCTTAGAGAACCTAGGAAAAGCCTAGGGAACCTGGGAAAAGCTTAGAGAACCTGGGAAGAGCCTAGAGAACCTAGGAAAAGCCTAGGGAATCTGGGAAAAGCCTAGAGAACCTGGGAAAAGCCTAGGGAATCTCTGATGGCTGCCAGAGCTCCAGGAGCACTTGCTCCCAGGGATGCACAGGCTGGGATTGTTGGGGTGTCTGTGCAGGGCCACGAGCTGGGCTGGATGTTCCTTGGAGGTCCTTTCCCTCTCAGGATGCTCTGTGATTCTGTGATTTTCTTTGCCAGATGTGGGGCATCTTTTGCCCAAGTCCTGTCAAGCAGATTCTCTGAGGTAGATGCATTCTCCTCTGGCCCTGGCTCTGGGCTGACTTTTTAGTGGATCTTAGAGAAATCACAGCAACAAGCTTGAAAAAAGTAATTTCTTCTTAAATGTCTTGAGTCGTAACACTTCTCCTTTTCTAAAAGGAACATTTATAGCTTCCCAGGAGAAATCTTTGACAAAGAATGTAAATATGAGAAAGTTTTGATAATGTATTTTCCTTAGGCAATGAAAAAGCTTTATCTTTGTTGGTTTTCATATTTGGTGGGACACTGTGCTGTTCAGAGACACAGAGGGACAATCTCTCAGAGCAGCTGCTTGCTAGAGAGAGAGAAAAGCTTCTTGCTTTTGCATTTTACATCTCTAAATGCTTACATAAAATGAAATAAAATAATAAACACAGCCCTCTGAATTTGAAATCGATGAATAGAGTCATTTCGTGGAGAAGGCCCTGGCATTAGGGCTTCACCATTCCCACACCTGGCTGCCCCTGGCCCAGCTGGTGTGTGTGGGCTGCCCTGAGCCGTGCTGGGAACGTGTCCCAGTGCCAGCAGCAGGTGCTGAGCCCGGGATGGCATCGGGAACAGCTCGGCGTGGAGCTGGCAGCAGGGCTGGAGGCACCATCTGTGAGCACAGCCACTCAGGAGGCAGCAGCAGAGCAAATGTCCTCTCACACCACACCAGTGGCTCTCTTTGACTGCTCCCTTCTCACACTCGTGGCTCAGGAGGGAGGAAGGAGCCAGCTGGGAATGGCCCTATCCCTGCCTGACCTGGTTCTTTGGGAACAGATCTCCTCGTGCTCCTGTAGGGAGTGATTGCAAGAGGAACATGAGATGAAGGGAGGGTTTAGAGAGGTATCCAAAATCACATAGAGGTGCTCGGGTGAAATCCTTAATGTGTTTTAGGAATGATTTTAAGATGAACACAGGAGAAAGGGAGGATTTAGAGAGGTATCCAAAATCACATAGAGGTGCTTGGGTGAATGAAATCCTTGATGCGTTTTAGGGAATGGTTTTAAGATGAATATGGGAGAAAGGAAAGGTTTAGAGAGGTATCCAAAATCACATAGAGGTGCTTGAGTTGTTTGGGTGAAATCCTTAATGTGCTTTAGGGAATGATTTTAAGACAAACACAGGAGAAAGGAAAGGTTTAGAGAGGTATCCAAAATCACATAGAGGTGCTCGGGTGAAATCCTTAATGTGCTTTAGGGAATGATTTTAAGAGAAACACAGGAGAAAGGAAAGGTTTAGAGAGGTATCCAAAATCACATAGAGGTGCTCGGGTGAAATCCTTAATGTGCTTTAGGGAATGATTTTAAGAGAAACACAGGAGAAAGGAAAGGTTTAGAGAGGTATCCAAAATCACATGGAAAGCGCTCGCCCTGTTTGGATGAAATTTAGAAATGTACTTACTGTTTCTTTACACTGAAATGTGCCAATTACAGGCTTTGTAAATTAGTGTATCTATCAAAGATATTTTAATGAGAGGTTCGAATGAACTTCTTGTTTTGAGGGACTTTTGGGTGAGCTTATCTTAGTTTACAAAAATACATTTTGGAGAGGACTTTGGTGTTTGGGACTTTTAGACTGTTTGGTTTTCTGGTTTAACAGTGCAGTAGGTCTGAGCTGAGTTATCAGGCTTGGAAAATTACAAGTATGTGGGCTAAAAGCACTAAGAATACATAAAACCATAGAAAAGGATATATAAGAGGAGTATAAAAGAAAAAGCAAAAAATCATCATCCTGGCATCACCATCAGCTGCTTCAGATTTTACAATCTCATAACTTTATAATAATTAACGTCACCATTGCATGTTTCTGCCCCAAAACATCCTCAACCCCTGCTGCCATGTGAGGAGGACACGAGTGACGTGAGTAAAGTCAGTGCTCAGCAGGCAGAAAGATTCTGAGCCTGCTCTGCTAAGCAAAATTTAAATGTGAAGCTTGATCTTTCCCAGCTGCTAATGGAAGCTCTCGTTTTATTTTTGGGCACTTCTGAGTGCCTAAGTGGTGAAAATTGAGGCACGACTGCAGGGGAAGTCGTGCTGCAGGACTTAGGGGAGAGAACAAAACCACCACGGCTCTTTGCTAAATATATGTTCCACGGGAGGAAGTGAGTGTAAATGAGTGATGCTGGGTTGGTTTCTGCCTGTTTTCTCTTTTATATATTCTCTATATTCTTCACACACGTAGATTTGTAGCTCTGTTGTGTTCGTGGATGGTTTTCCCAGTACTTTTTCCCTTACTTTTTCCCTAAAAAAAAAAGACAAAACACATTCCAAAGCCCCTAGCCTATCTTGCTTCTTTCTGGGAACCGAGGCCAAAAAAACAGCTCTTTGAGAGCTTCTTGGGGATTTTTGTCAATTAATGCTAATTTGCTAAACTTTTGGGATAATATTAGTCTCCGGGGTAATATAAAGGTTGGTGTTTATGGAGGGCCTCCAAGGGCAGCTATGGAAAGTGTCCAACAAAACCCCACCCTCCACGGGGGCAAATAGAGTTTTGTAAATTTAGCAAATTAGCATGGTTGACAAAAATCACCAATTAGGATCACGAGTGATGATGCAATCCCTCCCTCCCTGTTCAAACCCTTCCTAAATCCTCCCCCATCAGGTGGGATTGAGCTTTGTTGATGAGAAGGTGTCTGGAAGAGCTGGTTTTGGGTGAGGTTTACGTGGCACAGGACATTTGGCACGTGCCACTAGCACTGCAGCCTCCCACAGCCTGCTCTGCTCTGCCTCCTGCACCATTCCAGGCTGGAGATTTCCCTGTGTGGCACAGAGAGGATGCCTTAAATGGCTCCCTAGGAACAGAGAGCAGGCAGGAATAAAAGAATCAAGGAGGGATTGGTTGGAAAGGCCTTCAGAGGTACACTCTGGGCTCCAGAGGCTCCTGCCTCAGTGCATCCCAACATGGACAAGGACAGCTCCCAAGTTCTTCCCACTTGGATCTCAGCATCAATTCCCCAAGCAGAAGCCAGGCAAGGATGGAATTTGCCCAAGCTTGCCCCCCTGTCGCCAAGATTGTGGTTTGCAGTTCTTGTTGGGCCTAGGAGGGTCTGGGTGTCCTTGGAGAGCTGGAGAGGCTTTGTAGTGTGTGTGTGAGCATGAGAGAACAGCACTGAACGAGCTCCAGGGAACTGCAGAGTGACACTGGGCAGGGCAGGGCTGGGAAAATATAGAAGTTAAAACCTAAGGCATCAGAGAGGGGCACCATGGAGGGCGTGGAGGCATTTGGGTTCTTCCTGGCAGTGCCACCTGGCAGTGCCCACCCATGGCCGTGTCCCTGCTCCCTCCCTGCTCCCTCCTGGCCTCTCCTGCTGCCTGCCCTGCCCTTGGCACCAACATTCCTGAGCAGCCAAACCCCTGGCAGGGGTGAGAAGCACAGAGGTGCTGTCGATGCCCAGCCCTGCCCTGGGAGCTGATGGATTCTCCCGGCCCTGTCTCGGACAGGAATCGCTCGCGGCCTAGGCTCTGTCACATTTTGGTTTTCCATTTGGGCAAAATGACTTCTGCTCAGGTGGCAGCCTCTGAGTCAGCTGGGCACTGGGCAGGTCCATCCTGCGAGCTGCTGCTGCTGCAGGGAGAGCCCACGGCCACTTACTCACCTTCCATCTGTCAGAAAATACTTGTGTGCGAGCAAGGGGAGAAAACAAACCCACATTTCGCATTGACTTCAGCTCGGAGTGCCTGAAGATGACAACTCCAGGAGGATATTTTGAATATGAATCCGTGATTCATGTCTGAATGTGGTTTTTTATTTTATTTTTTTCACGTGTGGCCCTTCTTTTCCATGTAATACCGCACAGTTATGACTGTTCCTTCACGGAGGATTTAATTTCCTCCCCGCTCAGGAGTCAATCTGTGCACAGCTCACCGAGAGAAGATCTCCCTGTCTTTACCACAGAGGAGCTTTTGGAGAAGTGGAATGGAGTGATTTGCATCTCTCTATGCACAGGGGGTGTGTGCAAGCAGGCTGTGGAAGCATGGATGTGAAATTAGGATTTCAGCTGCGTTTGGCACTTGCATAACTGAGGCTTCCAGTTGACTCAGAGTGTGTGGAGTGAATTCATCTCTTCCCCCAAAGGCCATCTATTTCCAGAACCTTTGTGTGCAGTTAGGCTGATCACTGATGGAAGTCACTTAAAGTGCAAGGAAGCAACGTGGTTTTTTACTCATCAGATGGATGATTTTAACAAATTCACAGTAAAGGATAATAGAGATAATGGGAAATAGCCAGTCCTCCACGTGAAGTCAGTGTGGGAGGATGTGTTTGGACTGTGAGGTTTTTTTAAGTCCACATTTGCTGGATTTGGGGATATAATAAGAAAAAAAAAAAGCGTGGCTTTTTCTTCTGAGCAGCACACGTTGGATTTTCCCCCTGTTTTTATTCATGTTGCTTTTAAAAAGTAGCAATTATTTAACACTGGTGGAACAATGCTCTGGAAGAAATTGCAACACTTTCTTTAAATGGGAGATTGCTAAATTGCAATGGATCTGCAACTGTAATTTTTGTAAGCATTCGGTGTAATTACAGAGTCACAAAGCTGTTGGCCACAAAAAAAATGACTTGGTGTTATTGCAAAATAATTAAATCAGGAATGCAAAAAGCAACAAAACAGTACTTTGGAAAGCGTCACCCTGGAAATTAAATATTGTTCTTCCCAAAATCCTCGAGAAAAAGTCCCACTGGACAACTTCTGGGAAAGGAAGGGAAGCTGAAGGATACAGAATACAGACAAAAAATTCCCTTTTGTAATTCAGTGATGTAATAATAATCCATGTAAGAATAATCCATCATTTGTTATCACCAATTATTTCAGGTGTCGATAAATTCAGGATAAAATACTTCTGTGAGCCCACGTAGCAGGAGATGTTTGTGTATTATGACACAATTTTTGTGTCAGTATTTCCAGTATGGATCCTCTTGTCACAGAGGGACTGGCAGTACTGGATTCTGGGTCTGTGTGGGGCTGTTTATTACTGTTTTTGAGGAAATTCCTCTGTCCTTAGATGCCTGGAAGTAAAAAATCCATTCCTTTGCTGCTGTCCACTGTAGAGATAGGTGGGGGAAAAGGTTTGGAGAGAAAAGAATTTTAGTGTGATTGAGAATTGTGTCAGGATTTGAACTGCAACCCATTTTTGTTACATTCTGAGCACACTACTTTTTAAGTCTTACTCCTAAAACCTCTCAGAGCTCTCTAAAAAACTGCACAGAGCTCTGCAGTGCCTTGGCTTGGCAGGAGCTGCCCTGCTCTGTGTGCCAGGCAGTGCCTGCCCTGCTGCCTTGGCCATTCTCTGGGACACAGCTCCTCTGTAATGAATAAATTAAAATATGGCAGCTCTCAGAGCACACAAATCCAGATCCTCTTCCAAATCTGCCAAGCCATCATTTAGCACATGTTGGTCTTAAATTCATTTAGGACCAATAAATCCACACATAATTTTTTGTATGACGTGAAATGATTTTTTAGGTTATAAAGTTGATTCTCTTAGAACAGTTTAGGATGTTTTAAAGATTCCTTGGCATAAATTTAGTTTTCTAAAGGGCAGTGGGGTTGTTGGGGTTTTTACCTGGTAATTCCATTGTGATACTTCAGCTCTAACAGGATCGTGTGATGCAAAAGAAACCAAATTGGTGTCAAATGCTCTCGGATCCATTCATGTCCTCAGGGGAGGAGAAACAATTAAGATGGAATAAATGTACTGATTTAAAAATGCATCAGCAAGTTGTGGATGAGTCCAAGCAGTGCTGGGTGCTGTTGTGCCAGTGAAGCTCCTGGGCTGTGACTGCAGCAGAGCTTCCAGCGTGTCCTGGCTTTATCAGGCTTCATCTGTACCCTATTGATGGCCAGAAACAAAGGGATGTAGAGAGGAGAATTGAAGCCCCTCAGAGCCCAGGAGAGGGAGAAGGGATGGGCCACCAGCTTTTCCAGGATCCCTGCCACCCTTCCTGCTCCCATCCCGAATGGCTTGGCACAGCTGCAGCTCCTTTTGTCCCTGTCCCTTCTGGCTCCCCTCTGAGCACCATGGCCTTTGTCATTCCAGCCACACTTTCCTCTGGGTATTTTATTTCCCCTGAGCTTTTTTTCTCCACATGCTTTCATGGAGTGCTGACATTTTTCTGATTAAAGCAAATTGAGCTGTGGCCTCAATCATGAAATCACGTGAGAAAGGAACTCTCCAGAAGTGAGACCTCTCAAGTGCCTGCCTTATGCAAGACTTGATGGCATTAGGAATGCCCTGCTCTGTGAAGTCTGCAGGCCAGAGGAGGATTTGGGGATGATAATTTTCACATCAAGCATATTTGAGGGTTTTCTTTACGTTTCCTAGCACAAAAAAGGACATTGGCATGTGAAGTAATTGTGCTTTTAGATTTCAGGTTGATGACACTTTGG
Source organism: Erpornis zantholeuca (assembly GCA_013400515.1). NCBI lineage: Eukaryota > Metazoa > Chordata > Aves > Passeriformes > Timaliidae > Erpornis > Erpornis zantholeuca. The sequence goes on along the minus strand of VZTN01025351.1, from coordinate 93,894 downwards.
AAGATGGTGCTGGCATTACAAAAGAGTGAGAAATAATAGCCAAATACTCATCTGATATTCTGGTTTGGAAGCCACGGGGATCTGAAGGAAGCTTGGGGTTTGCAGGGAATACATTTTGGTGGCATTTTGTTTAGTGTGTTTTTGCTCTGAGCCCAGAACCCACCTTACCCCACAAGGATGAACAATATAAACTGGGGGTGAGAGCTGGGAACAGCACCTGTGGCTCCAGGGGCAGGAGCAGGAATAAATAGGAATAAACAGGAATAAATAAGTAGGAATGAAGAGCTCCTGCCTACTCTGCTTTTAGGGCTGAGCACAATGGGCTGTGAGCTCCTTGGGACAGGGATCCCACTGGAAGAGGCTGGGAAATATGGGCAGGGAAGGAGGGGATCAGCCCATTTTTAGTCACTCTGCATGGAGGGACAGACACCTCCTGGGCTGCCTTTGGCTGTGGGATCTCAGATCTCCAGCCTGGCGCTGGAGCCGTGGCAGAAATTGTGTTTGGGGAGAAATGTGTGGGCTGAGAAATGTCCTCTCTGCTTGGTAATTCCTCCTTTTTCATCCCAGAAGATAAAAAGCAGCCTCCCCTGGGTGATGGAAGTAATGAAAAATAGAGGTAATCCTTTTTGTCTAGATCATTTATGCAGTTCTGCCAACTCTCAGTGTTCAGAAATAATAAAGTCCCTGACAAACTGCTGCTTTATTGGGACATGAGAGGCTTTAAAATACATGAGTGATGAGAATGAAGGCACACGAAGCCAAAGGCTGCTCTATTTCCTTATTTCTATTTCCAAACCTGTGTTTCCCCCGATGTTATTGTGCAGAATCCTTTCTCCAGTCCCTCTTCTCCTCTGCTGTAAATTAAATTCTCATCAAATTGCAGTGTTAATAGTAAATATGCCACTGAGGTTTGCTATTTTCAGAGCCCAGGTCAGGGAAATCTGTTAAGGGCACTGAGGGCTCCATATATTAACTACCTGCACTCAGATTTTCATTCATCATTTTACCCAAATGACCTGGAGCCATCAGGCCAATCTTTCTTGTGCAATGTTTATCAGTGGTTGGGGATTCCATGGAATATGTTAAAGAGTGTTCTTTCTGCTGGGAACACTTTATTTTCTGTTCTGGGAGTAACTTCTGCTGTGTGTTGATAAAGGAACAGCATAATTTTGGTTTCATATATTCTCTTATCAAAACCTTGTATTGACTTTTTTGGTTTTTTTTTCAGCTGAGAAATCCTTTTCTTTGTTTTTGCAGTATTGCCATTTTTTTTAATTGAGAGAGGGATTTGGATAGAGGAAAATAAATTGCTTTATCTAAGAGTACATGTCAGCTTTCTTACAGGCACTTTCTTGTTCTCCTCTGCCTTTAAAACTGCAGTTTTAGGGTTTTTTTGTCTTCTGTTAAATGACCTACCTGTGTTTTTACAATGAATTCCAGTGAAATAGATCCAATTTGAATTTTTCTTGGTTTCATGTTAGTCTCAGATCCCAACACTGAGACAACCTGTGTCAGTTGAGGTGATAAAGACCTTCAGAGAGCTGGGGAACCAAACTCCACAGGGAACATTGGACTCTCCAGGCCTGGAATAAATTTTACTCCAAGAATGGTTTTTCTGAAGTTTGCTTAATATATTCTCATCAAAAAAAAAAAAAAAGAAAATAAACACTTTTTAAAAGCCTTTGCATACATTTGCTGTAATTATCTTTTGTACTGCAAGGGAATAGAAGGATTTTCCCTTGTTTCCTTTTTTTTAAAAAAAAGTGGTATATAATATATATATATCAATATATATCATGTATCTTCTATATATCATATATCTTATATATAGGTATCATATATATCGTATCTATCAATAAATTGTTTTATTGGACTGAAATTTATAAATACAAAAGGGCTTTAAATAAAAGGAGGGGAGCAGAAAGCAAATCCAACACATTGGTTCAGTCTGGCTGAGTTTCACTTCATTAAAAATGCTTTGCTAGCAAGGTTTGGGGGAAAAGTGCAAGGAAAAGGGTAAAACTTTGGTATAAAATAGATAATTTTGTCATTAGGAAACTCAACTCTTTTGCAGCAGGCTCAGCAGATTGTTGGCCCAGCACTGCCCTGGGAAAAGGGAGATACCAGCTCAAGGAATAATGGCAGATTTGAATCTCTCCTGCTGGATTTGGGAATTCCATGGCTCACTCTTCTTTTTCAAGCCATGACAATTTCACACTCAGCAGATGAGTTTTTCTCAACCCAAAGTACAGCGAGCTGGGAGATGAAAGCAAACACTGCTGCAGCTCCAAGGAAGTTTAGCAGTTAATGAATGTAACAAAATCTTCCTTGGGCCTCGTTTGTGTCCTCTGTGTTTTCCAGGGAGGTTGTTCTGCCCTGGAACTGGGGCTGAGCTGCAGCCTGGGCCAGTCCCAGCTGGGTTTGTCTGGAAGTTGCTTTTCCACACCTTAAAAAAACCCAGCACAGGTCACTGAGTGCCCTCACGTTCCAAGAATTTGGAATTTTCCCGGGAGCATCTTTCTTGTTGTTGTTTTTTAATTAGGGTTACAGCTCAAGTAATGAGCCCAGTCCTCCTTTTCAATAAATCAGGAGACACTTCCTTGAAGGGAGTCAAAAGCACACAGTAAATAAAAAGAATAACATGTCTGTTTTCTTTAAAATACACATTTCCTCCTCAAATTTAGGGATCTCTGATGCCAATCTTGTGATTTTTATCGGGCCTGTGAGTCAGATTTTTTTTAATTTTTTTTTTTTTTGTATTCTAAGTTTTTGCTCTAACAGATTTTGCCTGCCCACAGACTACTTCCCATCTGTTCAGGTTAATGGCTTTTCTGCCTGTGCTCAGAAAGGAGCATATTGCAGGATTTGAGTGAGGAATTTCTTCTCACTAGTCCTTGGAGTCTGCTTAAAACTTGGTTGCCAGGACTACTCCAACCAAGGCAAATAGGATAAATAATGGGAGATTGTCCTGCAGGAAAATGAGAGCTGTAGCTTGCCTACAGAAGGGGGAAATATCACACATTACACACATTATCCACGTGATAATGGAATGGAAACCTTGGGTAAACATTGGGATTGGGAAGTGTTCAAGCTCTCAGCTCTTAAATGTGTGCTGGGGGGTGAGAGGGAAGAAAGGGAAAAGGAGGAAGGAACTGTGAATGCAGGGATGAGACAGAAAGTTGTGATACATTTACAGGGGGACAGAACCAAAACGAGCCCTCAGGAGTGCCTAAACCAAGTGATGTCTCTCGTGTTGGAGCTGCCAATTAATCCAAGTATCACAACATTGTGGGTTGGGATTAAGCCCTTAAAAAAACTGCTCTCCTCAAGCTGCCAGTCCAGGAAAGAGACTCGAAATATGGGGATTCACACAAGTATGGAAAGGATGAAATTTTGAAGCCTTGACCTGGTACCTTTGGAAATTTTTTTTTAAAAAAGCTGTGATGTAGGAAGGTTCATAAATGCTTCCCTCCCTTGGCTGTGAAGCTGTGCCTGTCTTTCACTCCCAGCTCAGCCCTTTGGATGCAGAGCCTGGGGTGTTCCCAGTGCTGCTGGGCTGGCTGGGATGGGCTTGGTGTGCTGCTTCTTTGGCCTGCTGAGAGTGAACACAACAATTCCCATCCCTTCAGCTGCTCTGCACTCCTGGGTGTCATTAAAGGCACCCTCGAGAGAAAGTCAATACCAGACCCTCCCAACTGTCTCCTTGCTCAGCAGCAAAGTGCAGAGAACAGCCCAATTTTTGGAAGTGTTCCCAAGGTGTTTTTCCTAGCTGGGGATTGTGTCTGGATGTGCAATATCAATCCCCTGCTTTCTTTGGACAGAGCTGCTCGCCTTCATCTCTTCCTTTCTGGGCACACCTGTTGGAAATGGGGGTTCTCAATGGTTTTAGACACATTATCCTGGCATGAGGAGTGTGTGCTGGGGATAATTTTTACGAGGGAAAGCTCGGAAGGGAAGATGGAGAGGAGCAGGGGTGCAGCCATCAGTGTGTCCTGCCTGCCACTCAGGGCTGCTGGCAGGATGGGGATGCTTAAAACTCACAATTAATCTCTTACAAACACTGGAAACTGGGTAATTTTGCTGAATCCTTTATTGCCTGTGTAGATACCCAAAGATAAACTGGGCTAAAATGATCACATTTCCTCTTCTTTCTTCTGGATGAATGATGCAAAAGAATTGTCATAAACTAGGAGTTTCCTCACCTTTTTGTCTCACAGTTTTTGGTATCTAGACCTGTCTTGTGTTTGTTTCTGAGCACAAGGCTCCACTTTGCTTTCTCTCCACCCCTCCCTGTCCAATGGGGAGGTTTTTCCAGGAGCTGTGTCCCAGCCAGAGGAGGTTCAGGTGTCACATTCAATAATGGGGGACCAGGCTCTGCACACCTGGCACGACTTAATAAATGAGATTTAATATGGGGGAAGAAAGAAAACTTTGGGGAATATAATCTAGTTAATGTTATTTTATTAAATAATTGTGCATTAGTGGCTTTTTTTAAAATTTATTTTTGAATTTTTCAGTCTCTCCAACTGAGGTAAAATGTAAAAGCAAAAGGCAGAGATGGATTTTGGTCATTGCCACCTGTGTGTCTTATGGAAGATTCACTGTAGCTTGGATTGTGATAAATTCATTTCCTTAATTTTGATCTGGAGAGAGATCAGCAGAGAAAAATACCTCAGCTCTTCCTTTTCCCTCTGAAACCTTGCAGAATTAACAGAGCCCAATAGGCAGCGATGGTGAATGGATGGAAATTACTCCTCAAATTACCTTTAGTTGCTCCGATTTTATTTACAGCGATTAATATTTTGCTTTAAAATTAAACCACCGTTGCTTTTTAATTGGTAATTAGATTGACAAATTAGTGAAAGCACTCCGAATTTGGGTGTTTTTTGCCAGCGGCTTTGCAGAGCTGCAGCTCCCGGCAGATGGCAGTGCTGGACTGGATGGAGGTGAGGACCAGCCTGGAAAGGGGCAGGAGCTCAGCTTCCCTCCAGGGATTCCTCACTCCCTGGACACAGACAGTGCAGAAATGGAGCTTGGTTTGGTTTGCTTCCCTTTCCTTGGCACCCCAGCGAAGTCTGAAGCGGCTGGAGATGCAAGCTCACCCAAAGAAATGCAGGATTTTTGTCTCAAGCAACCCTGGTTGAACTGGCAGAATGTGAAGTGCATTTAGAAGAAGTGCCCATAAGCACAAAAACCTTTATTAAAAGTCTCTATGGTTGGCTTTGGTTGCCCTTAAGTGTTCCTGAAGGAATCTGCCCTGGTTTGCTTCACACAGTCAGTGCAAATTATGGCTGGATTATAAAAAAAAAATGAGGTCCACCCATAAGAAATCTTAAAAATAGCCTCAAAACAAAACATAAAATACTTCAGATTCTGTCTGTAACCCAGCAGTGCAATATATATATATTTTAATTAGCTGCTGGACAATGGAACAGGAGAAGTAATTCATGAGAATGGAGAAACTCAGACTGCAGGAGCTTCCAATGGAGTTAATGAACACAAGGCTCACCAGGCATGTTCTGCTTGCTACAGGAAATAAGTGTTGGTTCAGACAGGTATAAAATTACTGGGGGGTAAGGAAGAACCTCTGAAGTGAAAAAGGAGGAGAGGAGAAAAGATAAGAAAATCCTGACTTCAAAAGTAGCCAGAAAGATTCACAGGCTCGCTTTTAAAGAAATTAATGGCGAATTGTGGTGAATTTCCTTCCGATTGTGCTGTTAGGGATCACTTGCTCAGTTTGGGTGCTCTAGTTTCCTCCCAGCTCACTAATGAAAAAGAGGAGGATTTGAGAAGGCACTGGCAGAGTGCCATTCTGTGGGATTCTGATGGGAGAGCTGCCTGGAAGCTCTGACACAACTAGAGACTGATTGGTGTGGATGCAGTAGCAAAGCAGACTGAGGGCAGCAGCCTTTTCCTTTCTGAAGAGAATTAAACTTGCAGCACCCTGAACACCCTGGGTCTCCAGCTCCAAGAGCTTTTCAACACATGCAGAATTTTTGTCCCCACAGGCCTTATTTTGCACTAATCATGAGCACATCCTCCCTCTGAGCGTTGTTATTTGTTTGTGCTTTGTTTACTCGCCGGGAGGATCCTCCTTGCCCGGACTCAGAAATTCTCAAGTGAAAATATTTACCAGTAACCAACTGCAGCTTTTTTATTTTGGCTCTTACATAACCAGGGCTGCTGTAGGGGGGCTCTGCCAAGGGTACAACTTTGGTAGAAAGTAGATAATGGCAGCTCCTCCATGGGAAAAGCATTCCCATTCCCTTCTCCAGATGAACCACAGGCATGCCCAAGGATCCAGGGAGGTGCCCAACAGCCTTGAGTATCTTGGAGCAACTTGGGAGTTTTTGTGGCAGCTTTCTGGACCTTCCCCTAAAGCCAGCACCTTTCTGAGGCTCATTCTTCCATAAAAGCTGATCAATTATTTTTGTTTCCTGCAGAGCACGGTGCATGGAATTCTCCTTGCCTCGAGGTGGGGAGATTGCACTGGAAGCACCACCCAGTTTCAGATCCGTGTATTTTTTTTTTTTTTGCTGTCATAAACTGTCATTTATGTCATGAAACCAGTGGGAACTGTGTGTATGTGGGAGAAAAAAGCCCACCTTGAAAATATTCATGAATCCACCTGCGAATAGCAGAGATCACAGAAAGCATCAGCAATTAGCAGTAATTTAATCCACTGGATGTCAGTGATTGATTTCCTTGTGAGCTCTTGCTTGTGCTGCATGAAACACAGAGGGAGAATGTTCTGACTGCTGCTGGAAATGTGCTTTTTCTGGTGGGTTTCAGCTGTTTCCAAGCTGGGTTCGTGCCACACGTGGTGCCTGTTGCCCATCCCTGAGCACAGGCAGGCACTGAAATATTCCCATTATTCCCAGCCCCCTCCTGCCTGCCCTGCTGTCCCTTAGAGCTGGGGTTTGATCATGGATCTCTTTATCTGTGACTGGAAACCAATCCTCAGCCAATCTCATCTGCATTTCTTCCCACAGAAGAGGGCAGCAAAAGCCATCAGCTCCTTTCCTTCCTGCCTAAACCAAGATGAGGTTTTCTGATTGATCCACTCAGAGGAGCAGGACAGCACATGATTGTCTTATGATAAACATAAAAGCATAAGTTCCAGTTGCATGAAAAAAAAATATTTTGAAACATCAAAGGCTGTTTTACAGTGATTATTTGGGGTTTTTTGTTCAAATGGGGCTTCAAGTATTCCTGTAATGTGATGTTAGTGGGAGTGCCTGACTTGCATCTTCCCCCTCTTTCTTTCCTCCCATTGACTGTTTCATCCAGAACCTCAGAGAGGCTTTTAAGATACATTTTCTGTATTAAATTCAGGATCCTCAAAGGTGAAAATTCAAACAATGTCATAGCCCAACACGTTATATGTGAAGTAACATTCTGTAGTGTCTCCAGGCATAAATGATTCAGATTTTCCTCACAGAGTCACACATCTTCCTTGGAGACGTCTGAAACACCTCAGAGAACTCGGTATAAATAGAAAAATTAAAAGGCAGATGCATTTCTGATGAAGAAGTGGATTGGATTCAGTCTCAGAGGCTCTTTCTCTCCATGCTGGTTTTCATGGCTTTTCAGATGTAGCCAGAAATGACCTCCTGGCACTAAAGTCTTTAGGTTCACTTTGTTTCCTTTACCTCCATAAGAAAAAAAATTATCTAACATACCTCTAGATTATCTTTCTAGCTGGTTTGGGTTTTTTTTTTCTGTCACAAACTCTTCACCAGGGGCTGCACTGTGGGACATTTTAGCCACTTATTCAAGATGAGGTGCCTTCCTTTCCCAGCAGGATTGCTCAGTAACACTTTGTGCTCCTTTATCCTGGTTATCAGCAGATGAAATGGAAAGAAATGGAGCACTTAGTTGGTAGGGAAACACCAAATTTGTTACTTTATCCTGCAATATTTGTAGGAGATAAGGAACTCAGGGCAGCTGGTGCAGAGGATGCAGTTTGAGGCTCGAGCACCAAGCACCAATAAAAGCTGGATTCAGCACAGCAAATATTTCGTAATTGGTCTGGCCATGTTTTCCTGCAGAAAAGTTGGAACTTTCTGTTCATCTCATGAGTACAAAATATTTTTATGACCCCCCCCCCACCACCACCCCAACCCTGGGAAAGTGTAGCAGTCGTCCTAATGAGTCTAGCAGATTTGGAAAAGGTTAGGCTATGTTGCATCACGTATTTAGGTCTTCTGCTGGTGAGGGAATGAACATTCGAAAATGCTCTCATTTGTCATCCAATCTGCAGAAAAGGAGCTCGCAGCAGTTCCATGGTGACTGTAAATCTTGCAGAGAAGTAATGGGCTAATGGTAAATATTACATAATGGGAGGTGTGGGATTGGGAGACATTACCAGAAAGGCTGGCTGGTGTTTGGGCATGAAAGAGGACTTGTTTCACCTTGAGTGGGCAGAAAATGAGGCATTTTCAGTTGAGCAGGCTGTTTAAAAGACCCAGAAAATTTCTGTTCAGCTGAGAGACTCAGGAGTAGGAGGCACTTTTCTTCTGCATTCCATCTCCAGTGCAAACACTGTGCTCAGGCACAGAGCAGGGGGACAAATAGAAACCCTCCAGATTGAAGATGCTTCTAGGGCTGCAGGGAATAAAATGGCTCTGTTTTGTTAAAATGATCACAGTAGAGGGGATCTGATACATGCCAAGGGATGGGAGAACTTGTTAATAAAGACAGGTCTGGTAATAAATTAGGAGAATGAACAAAAGGGATTGAGTTGGAGGTTATGGAAGCCTCTGAAGCTTTCCACAACACAAATCTGTTGTGAAAAAAACCCAATTCTGGCAAGAGGGGTGTGCAGCCCAGGCAGGGAAATGGAATACTTGCTGCTTAATAGAATCGTGCTCTTTATTTCTAGGTAGGGCCATGGGTTATTTTTAAATAAGCTTTTAGAGATGAATCTCTTTGGGCAGCTCCTCCACAGCCTGGGCAGGGAAATCCTGCACTGAAAAGTGTTTGCTCTGGTTCTTCAGGAGTTTGGCCATCCCTGGTGAAGGGAGTGGGGCAAGGTGTGAGGGTGCATGCAGGGGGGTTGGGTTTTAAGCAAGTATTTAGCAAAGTCCTTTGCTCCAGGCTGCAGAAGGGAGGGCAGGAGAGGAGCAGAGAGAGATTCCTGCAGTGAGGTTCTCCTGCCCTGCTCGATTTGAGCTCTGGGGTGATTTTTTGCCTTTTATACCCATCTTACACACTCTTTTATATAGTTTGATGTATTCTCAGTGCTTTTAGCCCCACACTTGTACCTCCCCAAGGCTGAGAACTCAGCTCAGCCCCACGGCACCGTTAAACCAGGAGAGCAAACATCCTGGGAGCCCCAGACACCAAGGGCCTCTCCAGAACACATTTGGGAACCTCAGCCAGGCCCAGCCAGGGGGAAGGTTCCTCACAACGAGGGCTTCACTCCAGCCTCTCCCTGGGGAACCTTTGATAAATATGTTAATTTTGCAAAGCCTATAATTTTGTGTATTTTGGTGTGTGCATTTCGGGGCATTCCACCTGCACCAAGTGCTGCACCTGAGGATCCTGAAATAAATCCTGAGGTAGAAACCCCTTTTCCCCATAAACTGTGTTTTGGTTTTAATCTTAAGACCAGGGAAAGGCAATACCCTTGTGGTACTCAGCAGAGGTGGGCAGCTCAGAGAGAAAGAAATCCTGAGAGGATTACCTGTGAGGGTGCCAGGCTCAGGCTGGCTGGGAGGACTGTGCTGAGATGCACCAGGAGAGGAAGTCCTTGCCTTTTTTCCCCCACTCATTCTCTTTCCATCTCTTACAATTGACAATTCTGGCACAGACATACTTGATACAGTGATTTTGGGTACAGGGGCACCATGAAGCCTGAGACATGTTGGCAAAAGCACTTTTATTGTTTTTGTTTTATGAGCAGTTTCTTTTCCCCTTCAAAAAGTCTGGACTGAGAGCGAAGAGCTGCATCAGTAATGTCCTACCTGGCGTGCTGGGGAGAAAAATATTTGTATGAAATAAATCAAATTTCATGTGGGGTTTCTGTGAACTGTCACCTCCTGGGGTGAATGGCTTTGAAGGGCAATCCCTGTGTCCTTGCACTGATTTCCACTGCAGAGGGCATTCCATCCAGCTGAGTGATTTACAGCAAAGCAGAGCTGCTGGAAGCTGCTGGAATAACCTGTTGGAACAACCTGTGCTGTCCCAGAGCCAGGGGAATGGGCTGTGGTGCTGATTTACAGCTCCTGCTCATGGAGATTGCCATTAATCTAATGAGACCCAGCTCAGCAGGGAGCACTCCTAAAGCTAAAAGTCACTCAAAGTCACACATCTGCTGTGTTCTGTCATTTATTTCGTGGTGATGGTTTGCTTCTTCTGAGGCAATTGCTGTGTGAGGTAATAGCTTGAGCAAACACCACTTTTATGTGAGAGTGAAATGCTGGCTGGGTCGGGTGCCAAGGCTGGGACTCCACGGTGCAGAAACAAAAAGGACATGTTCTGCATCCAGAGGGGTCTGTGCAGAGCCTGAGTAACACATTTAAGGGTATCAAGGTCTGTCAGAGTCAGGTTTTAAGCAGGATATTTCTTTGGTTTCTCATCAAGTCTCTTTTTGCAGAAATGTGGAAAAAAGTGAAAAAAAGAAAGTCTTTAAATCCCCGTGTTTACAGTGTTCTGGATAATTTCTATTTAAGCATGAGAACCTCATCATAGGTGAGTTATCCAGATGCTGATGTTCATTAGCTTGGCTAATTGGGAAGGCAGCACAGCAAATATTGGCATTATCAGTTGTAGAACACATGGATATTGATAGAGAAACTTCCTTGGTTTCAGTGAGTTGTGGTTTAATTCCCAGAAAATGAAAATGCTGTGCAGATCTTATCATACAATTTTGTTAACAGTATCTTAGGGCCTTCCTGTATTTACGAAAGTCTTTTTAAATTAAACTAAAGAACAATTAATTCAAATTTGTCCTCCAAGACTGGACTCAACTTGAAGTCTCAGCTTGCAGCCCAGGCTTGGTTTTTCTTCAGCATGTTTCAGGTTGAGTTTAGTGTAACAAGACTTTCTAAGTCCATGGAATTCTGGCTGTGCCATTAGTCTGTGAGTATCTTTACATGCAGCTCACTGATAATTCCAGTGAGGCAGTTATTTGGGAATATCCTCTGTGTGTGTGTATATATACCCATATATACCTATATATAAATATATATATACTCTGTGGAACTGTAGGAAGGTGGAGAGGGGAATACATCAGGTTTTTTTAATATATTTGAAACACCTTTAATGACTCTGCTTCATTCCTTGTCCTTGCCAAAGTTCAGTGAGTGGAGGGAGTTCGTGTCAGGCTGCCTCTATGGCAACTGCATATTCTCTGGTTGTTTCATTTTAAATATGGATTGTGAAGCAAGAAATGCATAAATATTTCAGGTATGTTGAGCAGACTCTGACTATCAGAGGCCCTGCCAGTGGCTGCCATGGGCAGCATCCCTCTCACAGCTTTGTTGGCTTTGGAAAGGAGTGTTTGACTTTCAGGTGCTGCTTTTTTTCCTCCTCTTCCTTACCTACAATGCAAAAAAATAATTATTGCAGCCAAATGCTACCTGGTTTGGGGCATGTTTGTTTTTTAACTTCACTCATGCTGGCAGCTCACCTCACACTCCTCAGAGACCCTGTCCTGGAAAGCTCTGAGAGCTGCTCACAGCCATTCCATGCTCCATGCCAAGAGTAATAAGGCTTAACAGGAATTTTAAACTACAATTGAGTGGAATCCTGTAAATCTATAACAGCAAATGATTCTGGTCCTCAGCTCCCCTCAGTAAAAAACCAATAAATTACCATAAGTGTGTAATGAATGTCTTTGTGATAGGATTGCCTCTGTCTTTTATTGAAAATGGGGAATAACTCAAGCAGGGCATGGCTGAATTTCCTAGGTAGAGTAAATAAAACGAAAACTAGGTTCTATTTCACAGCAAACACATGCTAAGAAACTCTTAGGCTTTGTACTGAAATGTTTGAGTCATGAGCCTGTAACTTATTTTTTCGGAGATTCCAAGATAAATTCTTGCAGTTTGTGGCTCAACATTTGGAGAACAGTGGGGAATATTATATAAATTTTTATAAAACTTGTTGGCTAAAGCTGCTGTGAAATTAAGTCTCTTTAAATGATTGAATGTCAGATTTGTTTTCAAGCCTCAGATTGCTTAACTGCAGTCCTTACTATTCCTGTTTATTTTCAAAGCTGAAGTCATTTGTTGAAATGTGGATCATGCCAGGGCTTAGCTGTTTGGAGGTTGCCTCATGTTTAAGTAGGAAGACTGAATTTAGAGGACTAGCATCTCTCTAATTAACAGTTAATGAATATTTTGGTTATCTCACTAACACACGTGTGCAGTGGCCTTGGAGTGAAGAGCAGGAGGGTCTGCCTTGGGCTCTCTGTGCTTTCCCAGTTCCATTTCCTCTCCCAAAGAAGTACCAGGTGCTGATATTTGCTAGGGCAAGTTTCATTCAGATTTGAAGAAACTGATCTTTTATTTTCCAGTGTCCAAGTTGCAGCTTCACCCTAATGTAGCCAAGATAATTCTATTAAAATTAAACTTGTCACGTGATGCCCAATAATGCATTTACCTCCCCTGTTACTGCATCAGTAACAAAATCCAGGAGCTCATTTTGTTCCTAACAGAAGTCAATTAAATTGTTACATTCATGGGGACCAGAACTGGAGCTTTAAATATCTTTTGCAGTGGTAAATCTTTAGTTTTTTAGAGAAGCACTCAAGCTGTCTGTTGATGTGAGCTGGACACTTTCCTCCTGAGGCAGATGTGGCACTCGTTATCCCTGACTGTGGCACCTTCCTCCCTGCTCTGGCACAAATCTCCTGTCAAAACATCTCTGAAATCCTCACAGCTTCCTAGAGGTGCTGCTCACTTTCCTCTTGTGGGGTCCCTACACAAATTTGGAAAGAGGAACAAGTGATCAATGACATTTCTGGAAATTAGGTTTGTGTTTAACTTCTGCTTTTAGAATTGGCAAAAATATCTGGTAACACTAAGGTGAGTGTGCACCTCCTGTAACAGAACAATTATTTCAAACTTCAGCTTTCCTGTGTATTTATGGCAGGAATGCAGCAAAAATAATAATAATTCAAATGCTTTCTTCCTTGTTTTCTTCTTACCAATTGCATGTTTATACAGAATTAATGGTTGGGCAATGTTTTAGTGTGTGATTTCTGTACAAGCACTTCCTTTGCTTTCTGGCATGCATTATCCAAATTCTAAAGCTGTCCTTTAAAAAATATCCTTATTCCTTATGAAATGCTGCCTAAGGCAGTGTTTTCATTTGATTTTTATGAAGTTTTGGTTCTTCCACTATTGAGACCAGTGGTGAAAGTCTTCTGGACCACAGTGGGAATAAGCAAAGTGTGAATATTTGCATTAATATTGCTTTCACTGCTGAGGTAGATTCCATGTAATGGAGCAGCATTTTGTTAGATGTTGAAAATGGACAAAGTTACTCTTCCTTACCCCTTGAGGTGATGTCCTGTGGTGTTCTGGTTTTGAATTATGCAACAAATTTTTCCTTGTAGGAGGAAAAAGCAGGGAACTTCCTCTAGGCTTTGGCTTGAGCAAAGAAAATGCAGAGAGAATGATCCCACGTTCCTTTAACCAATTCGGAGCGTTGGAATAATTCCCTTTTAGCAGCTGATTTATCTCTTTTGCTTAAATTGCTTTGAGTCCAAAGAAGTTCCATGCTGCCTGAGGGGTACAAGGGATGGGTTCCTAGAGGAATGGCTGCAGCAGTGACTTCAGTCCTGCTTTATCACAGCAGTCCTGGCGCATGATAATTGCTCACAAGCTCTCCTTCGCATTAATTACTTCATCCCAAGCTAGTCCAGAGGAAGGAAAACTGATTAAGTAACCAACCAGGCACTCAAAGATCTGACAACAGCAGTCTCCAGTACTCTGATTCTTTAAAAACAATGTCAAGTTTCTAAGCAGGAGTGTTCCAAATAAACCAGTTTTTCTAAAGAAGCCACGTGGATAAAGGCAATAATGAGTGGTGGTTGGGAAGTTGTGCACATGGAAATGAATTTCCACAGGCATTGCTGGCTTTGAGAGCAAGGTTGTACCTGTTTGATAGGGCTCCTTTTATATTATTTAATACAAAAGTAACTGTGAGATGTGGACTTCAGAAAGTTTCATCATTCCAGTGCTTTTTATTACAAATTACCTTATGCTTTTTATTACAAAATACTGTGGGATGGAATGGAGACTGCAAGGATGGCAGAGAGGGGGAACTGTGTGTGTGCAGTAGGTAGATTTAATTAGTGTATTTGTTTGTTTTCAAGACACTGAAGTTAATACAAGCAATTTTCTACAGACACTGATTACAGATACAGATATCCTTCATTTTCTCTCCCTTTTTTTTGCCTGCAGGGCCAAGGCTTTTCGTGGAAAAAAGGTCCATGGAGAGTATGACATAAAGGTGGAACAGGTAAGTGCCTTAATGTTATTTTTATATTTGTGCATTTAGAGAAACACATCTAATTTAACACAAATATAACACCCCCCTGGAGGGATTTACAACTTGTGTGGATGTGGTGGCACTTGGGGACATGGTTCAGTGGTGGCCTTGGATTAATGGTTGGACCCCATGATCCGAGGGGGCTTTTCCACCCTCAGTGACTCCATGGTTCTCTGTGCACTCCTGTAAAGGTAAATTCACCACCTTTGTGCCCCAAAGCTCTCCCAGCTCAGGAGATGTGATGGTTTTGGCTGGGGCAGAGTTAATTTTCTCCCCTGTAGCTGCCATGGGGTTTGGTTTGCCCTGCTTCCACTCACAGCTTTGCCTTTATCTCTTGAATTCTGCATATCCCAATTTTCCCACTTTTACCCTTCAGGGGTAAATCCCTCTGGGTGGGAATGAGTGTGGGGCTGAGCTGGCAGCTGGGGTTAAACCACAACAGCCCTTTTTTGGCACCCAACGTGGGCTCTTCTGAGAGGATTTTGACCATAATTTTCACAGCATGAAAAACCTCTTGTATTCAGAAGTTGTTGCTTAGAGACTGTGGAGCTCCCAGACACTCCATGGATTACGTGTGGCAGTTCTGTATCCCTAATTTCCCACTCAGGAATATAAATGTGCTCTGAGTGCAGTGCTACCATGTGGGGGTTTAAAAAAAACAAATCCACAACAAATAGGAATAAATAGGGAGATATAATTTAGGGTGCACTGGAATTATGGCTATTTTATTTAAGCTGAAACTAGGGATTTAAATAAGTCTTTTCACTGCTTTTGAATCTTGAATTCCTCAAGTAGATGTTGCTGTAAGAAGCATCAGTCCTTGGGTTGTTTTGTCGTTGGATTTTCAAGGAGTAAGGGAAAATTATCATGAACTGTGTGGATCCAGCTGATCTAAATTTGCTGTAATGGTGCAGCATCCATTCTTTCACCACTGAATATCTGATGCCCTTGGCTTGGGAACAGGGAAAGCTTTGCCAGGGATCTTCAGCAGTATTGGAGGAGAGGCAGGAAAATGAGGACAAGTGATTTGTGCCTTCACACCTAGATGAGAGCAGGCACCTCCCAGCACACACCTCACCTCTTTAATAGGAGCAAAACTCGGTGTAAACCTGGGATTTCCTTCCTGTGCTGTGCTGTGGGAGCAGAACTTGAATGGGAGAGAGACCAAAATCTCCCGAGCCACACAAATCCCTTTGCAGCACCTCAGCAAGGCCACAGCCCAGCACAAGTGACACCCAGTGCAGTGTCCTGCTGCTAATCCCATTCATGACCACACTAATTATCTCTACACTGCCTTTCTTAACCTACAGAGTCTCCTACCATGGCCTGAGCTTTTAAAATGATTTATTAATTGGGGATATCCCTTCTCAGATTGCAAGCAATGCTTTGACACTTTCAGCACACACCCAAATGTTTCCTTCTCTCCCCATTTTCACTGATTTTTGCAGTGAAGTTGGAAGTGTCCCCCGTGCCTGTCCCAGGGATCCCAGGAGGTGTGAGTGTTGCTAACTTTGAAAAAATGTCTTTAGGTATTTTTATACTTTACTGATTCTTACAACACCGAATCTGTCGCAGTTGTTTTTAAGCTGAAAAAAATGTAAATATTGAAGATTGCTTTTTTCTTATCTCCTTGAGCAACGAGAAAATGTCTGTTTTGAGATGTGTTTTCATAGTTTATGTTGTACACACACTGGGACTGTCTGCTCACACAGACACAGAGGATTCCAACAGCCGAGCAGGCTGAAGGGATCTCTCTCCCTCTTTATCTTTCCTTTTTTATTAATATCTAATCTAAATATCAGTTCTATAAATGAAGCCTTCCGATTTCTGATCATCAATCAATGAACTCTAATTGTTTTGTGGAGGGTCCTAAAAACAGGGCTTCCCCTCTCAGCAGTGTGAGAGTGTCTGGGATTAAGGAGGAGAGCTCTGGGCTGGGGATGGAGCTGGAGCTCCCTTCCCTGGGAGGGAGGGCTCAGTCCTGAGCAGCAGGGTGTGAAATCCTCCCAGACCTGAACTGAGGAGGACTTGCAGTGATACCATTTCCCAAGAGGAGGCGAATGAGAATGGTGACACTCTCTGCTCTGTGCTGGGACAGCAAAGACACTTTTATTTACCCACCAGAAGACACTTGGCTGCACTTCAATTCTTCTGCTGGGCAAGGTTATTGTAAAAGGGCCTTGAGAGTCTAAGCTGGTGAAAGGCTGGGGGTAAATGAAAAACATCCTGTCCTTTCCTTTCAAATAACTGGGGAGTATGGGAGCGGTTCCTTTTAAATTCCACACTTCCAGTGTGAGAAGGCTTCTGAAAAAGTGCTTTAATTGAGAATTTGGTGAGACAACTGTTCGCTGGCACCAGATCTTTGAAAAAGAACAGCAAATGCACGTAAAGGAAATAGAAAGGGGTAAGCTGTATGAGGGGACACAAAATTCTGTAAGAAAATGGGTTTTTAATTCTGCTTTTGTACTCTTTTCTTCAGAACTTTCTGTCAGTGTTGAGTCTGTGTTAATCTGTTTGATAACATTGTGCAAAGCAAAAATATAATCCCTACATTTCTGTGCAGACAGGGATGAGTAAATCCACTTGCTACTGCCCCACAATCCATTTTCACAACATTTTTTTTTTTTTACCTTTTGCTCTCTTTGGATTAAAACCTTTTCAAATCCGATGTGTCATCCCTGACAAATGCTGCTGGATCAATGTCCTCTCGGTGCTCATTTTATTTCAAACACAGTCAGAACTTCGGGCCCTGCTGCTTGAAATAAGGGAGTTAGGAAAATAAAGAAAAAGTAAACCAGACTGACTAATGGGAATCTTCTTTTCATAGGCAGAGTTTTCAGAAATCAACTTGATAGCCCACGCTGATGGCAATTATGCAGTTGATATCCAAGTCATTCGAAATGGCAACAAAGTTGTCAGGTAAGAAAAAGCAAATAAAATAACAGCAAAAAGCAATGAATGGCATCGTGTGTGGAGGAGCAAGGTGCTGGGGGGTTTGGTTGTGTTCATGGATTCTGATTGATCACCCTCAGGGAAAGTAGAAAACAAAATATCTGATCTGTGACAGCCTTTTTATGATAGAGAGGACACATCTGGACTTTTTAATCATGGGGGAAATGCATTTATTAAAGGAATGAAGTCCAGAAAAAAAGAATACATGGTTGGGAGTTGGGGTTATTGATTTGGGTTTTATGTTTGCTACAGAAGGTTTGGTGATTTTGGACCTGCCAGACTTTCCCAGAACAGCAGAATTTATTTCCAGCCTGGAATATTTTCTGTTGGAACAGACCAAGTCAAAACACCCCTGCCAGGGCAGTTCCTGGAATATTCCTGCCTGTTTGAAACATTTCACTTTGAACACCTCAGATTTCCCAACAGCTGTTTTGTCTAAAAGGATGATGCCAATAGAAGGCAGAGTAAACTTAACTTTTATTTTTTTTTTCTCAGTGAGGACATCAACAGCCTTGTGAATGTGAGGGGAGAAAACAGGGGCAAAGTAAAAGCTTAAGGAAGTATTAGAAAAATTCTATCAGCAGAATTATTATATTGACAAAATTATTATTGAAATTATAGTCTATATTTTATTTAAATTGTGAGAATTGCTCCTGTTTGGGGTGGTGCAGTCATGGGTGCAGTGTAGCATTTGTTTGGCTAAATAATTGAATTTAAAGATAGAGCCACACAAGCATGTCCTGGATTGTTATGGTTTGCAGAACATCTCTCCAAATAAAAGATTTGAAAATGTCTACTCATTCATATAAAAAAAACCCAAAAAAACAAAAAAACCAAAAAATACAAACCCCCAAAACCAGGAAAAAATATTAAAAATAAGTTTATGCTTCACAATTCCAACTCTTTAATCTCTGGCATGTTTTAGAAATATTGCAGTTTAATACAACAACAACGATCTCGTGCCAAATCCTCAGGATTATTTCCTTAGAAGAGTAAGAGATCTGATTTTTCTTAGGCTTGGTGGAATTTTTTACCCAGCCATGGAAGTTTTGGGAGCCAAGAAATCTTGATCGCTGCTCCCTAGAGGTTTTCTGGAGTATTCCAAAAAGTATCGAGGCCAAGTCACCATCAAAACATGTCAGGAGAAAATGAGGGCTGGGAACCTCCAGAAAACAACATCTACAAAGATCTGCAGTTGGTGAGAAAACTCAGTGAGAGCTCTGCTTGTGTTAGGGAGCAAAGCAGCCTCGTGCCACCAGAGAACTCTGAGAAATGAGATAACAAAGGATTATTTGATAATATCATAGTTTTATGGGTAATTTATTTAGATTACCCATAAATAGAACTACCTGAAGCTGTAATTTCCCCTCACCTGGGGGGGTGTGAGAGGGAGGTGCAGGCATCATGGGAGAGCAGTTCTCTCTTTCTGTGATAACTGGAGATATTTGTTATCAGTTTGAGCTCCAAAGTGACCTTGTGTCACAGATTTATGAGTAAGTTATTAGTTAGCAAAACCATAGACATTTTAATGACAAAATTCTGCTGGTTTAATTTAGGAGGAAAAAAATTATTTGACAGGCA
Organism: Erpornis zantholeuca; assembly: GCA_013400515.1. Classification (NCBI taxonomy): domain Eukaryota; kingdom Metazoa; phylum Chordata; class Aves; order Passeriformes; family Timaliidae; genus Erpornis; species Erpornis zantholeuca. The sequence goes on along the minus strand of VZTN01025351.1, from coordinate 74,856 downwards.
CCAACTTGTTTGATTTTTGTGAATGAAAACCATACCCTGAAAAATTACATTTTCTGTAACATAATGCTGACATTTTGGATCTGAATTAAACTTTTCCTTCTGCATGCAGTCAGCCCATCCAGCATTAATTACAGAACCAGAACAATTATGGGAATGGATCACAATCCTTTGAGGAGCTCTTGCAAAGAGAAACTTATTTCTTTATTTTCATGTTTAAAAAGCACAATTCCCTCCATCCCCCAACTGTTTCATCAAAAGGGTCTCTGAGAGGACACTTTCTGTCCTTTTATTTAACCTTTTATTCTGTCCTTTTATTAACCACAGTGCTGTCTGGGATGTCTTATCCCCCTTATTTTAAGTGATAAAAGTTGCCTCTCTTTCACAGAGGGATCTGCAATTTTGATGAAGGCATCATTAGTCCTCTAAGTATTACATTCCTGCTGGGCAAGTAAATTGGATTTCCATGTTGCAGACTCCTGGCACGCCCCATGGAACCTGGAGCACATCATCTCCAGGCTGTGCTGCAGATATTTTTTAGGAATCCTGTTTAAAGGATTTTCTCTACAGGTTTTGCTCATTGAGCTCCAGGGCCATTTCAATGACCCTTGACAGCAAATCTGTAATGTTGCTTTTGCCAAATCGTGCAGGTTTGGGGTTTTCTTTTTTAGTTTTACAGTGGCAGTGGTGAAACACTTCCCTGGAAGTGTCCAAGGCCAGGCTGGAAGGATTTGGAGGAACCTGGGATGGTGGAAGGTGTCCCTGCCTTCCACTAGCAAAGAAAAGGAGCTTTAAAAGCTCCCTTCCAACCCAAACACTTTTATGATTCTGTGATTTGAAATTTTAAGAACCCAGCTGATCTACTTTGGCTTCTGCATCCAGGCTGGGATCTGGGAACTGCTCAAGCAATTTTAACACAGATTTTAATTGTTTTGTTTTTGTTCTACCAGACTGAGACTTCCGAATCATTTTGTAATCTTCAGAGTGTCTCACTCCAGTAAACAGCTTGTATTTATTCAAGACATGTAAATAATTTCACCAATTTACAGTGCTAATTTAATTTACCCTGCAGTTATATCTCTTTTAGGAGGTTGAAATCTTCAAGCTAGTCAGGGATTTTTTTCCCCTATGAAATTGGAATGCAGAAGAGACTTTCAACAGTCAAATTTCAGGAGTGGATTGCCCTGTTCTGGAGGCTCTGTCCTGTTGTTTTGTGTTTTCTATTTTCCATAACCTTCTCCAGTAACAAAATGTCAGGGCTGGAGTCAGGTGGAGATGGTGTCAGAGTGCTGGCAGAGGTGCAGGGTGATAGGCAGGAAACCATGGAGAGCAGCAGGGGAAATGCTGATCAGACACCTGAGAGAAAATGGGGAAATGCAGCTCAAGTTTAGAAATTCACCTTGACAAGTCTCTTAATTAAAAGTTCAGTTTCAGAATGGGATTCTCTCCATTATGGTCTGATCCCTTTTGCTTCATCCCTTCATCCTGACAAGAGTTGTGAAAAAAAATTGTTCCCCAAAAGCCCAAGTTTGTGGCAGAGCCCTTTGCCTGCTGTAGCTTTGACTGTCACTGCTCAGAAGCTGGAGAGCACAAACTAGGGACAAACTCAGAGGTTGTAGATGTGATTTATCTTCCAGCAGGAAAACAACCTGAAATCCATGATGATTCCTCTCTCCTCTTAATGGAGCCCCATTATTGAGGGGATGGTGAACAGGCTAAGGATGATGTAGATTTTCATAAAGGCATCGTGGCTCTTTCCATCTTTTCACATTTCCCTTTGGTTTGAATGTCCTTCCAGCCCTTCCCTACCTACCCACCAGCCACTTTTCCCCTCTGCATTGATGCCTTAGGTTTTAACTTCTATATTTATTCAAATCCTGCACTGCCCAGTGTAATCCTTAAGTTTCCTGGAGCTCATTAGGTACTGCTCTCCTGTGCTAAGACAGAGGTAACAAAGCTTCTTTAGTTTGTTCTCCAAGGACACCCAGACCCTCCTAGGCCCAACAAGAACTGCAAACCACAATCTTGGGGACAGGGGGGCAAGCTTGGGCAAATTCCATCCTTGCCTGGCTTCTGCTTGGGGAATTGATGCTGAGATCCAAGTGGGAAGAACTCGGGAGCTGTCCTTGTCCATGGTGGGGTCCACTGAGGCAGGAGCCTCTGGAGCCCAGAGTGTACCTCTGAAGGCCTTTCCAACCAATCCCTCCTTGATTCCTTTATTCCTGCCTGCTCTCTGTTCCTAGGGAGCCATTTAAGCCATCAGCCCACTTTGCTGCTGAAGGAAAACCAGTTTGCTGGTGGGTTGGCAGCTCTGTGTGTGTTTCCTGGCAGGTCATTCCGGCCTGACTTCGTGCTGGTGCGGCAGCATTCCTACAGCATGGCCGAGAACGAGGATTTCCGTAACCTGATCATCGGCATGCAGTACGCAGGCATCCCCAGCGTCAACTCCCTCGAGTCCATCTACAACTTCTGCGACAAGCCCTGGGTGGTGAGTGCAATGCTTTAGGTGTTAACTTTTCTATTTCCCCAGCCCTGCCCTGCCCAGTGTCACTCTGCAGTTCCCTGGAGCTCGTTCAGTGCTGTTCTCTCATGCTCACACACACACAACAAAGCCTCTCCAGCTCTCCAAGGACACCCAGACCCTCCTAGGCCCAACAAGAACTGCAAACCACAATCTTGGGGACAGGGGGGCAAGCTTGGGCAAATTCCATCCTTGCCTGGCTTCTGCTTGGGGAATTGATGCTGAGATCCAAGTGGGAAGAACTCGGGAGCTGTCCTTGTCCATGTTGGGATGCACTGAGGCAGGAGCCTCTGGAGCCCAGAGTGTACCTCTGAAGGCCTTTCCAACCAATCCCTCCTTGATTCCTTTATTCCTGCCTGCTCTCTGTTCCTAGGGAGCCATTTAAGCCATCAGCCCACTTTGCTGCTGAAGGAAAACCAGTTTGCTGGTGGGTTGGCAGCTCTGTGTGTGTTTCCTGGCAGGTCATTCCGGCCTGACTTCGTGCTGGTGCGGCAGCATTCCTACAGCATGGCCGAGAACGAGGATTTCCGTAACCTGATCATCGGCATGCAGTACGCAGGCATCCCCAGCGTCAACTCCCTCGAGTCCATCTACAACTTCTGCGACAAGCCCTGGGTGGTGAGTGCAATGCTTTAGGTGTTAACTTTTCTATTTCCCCAGCCCTGCCCTGCCCAGTGTCACTCTGCAGTTCCCTGGAGCTCGTTCAGTGCTGTTCTCTCATGCTCACACACACACAACAAAGCCTCTCCAGCTCTCCAAGGACACCCAGACCCTCCTAGGCCCAACAAGAACTGCAAACCACAATCTTGGCGACAGGGGGGCAAGCTTGGGCAAATTCCATCCTTGGCTGGGTTCTGCTTGGGGAATTGATGCTGAGATCCAAGTGGGAAGAACTCGGGAGCTGTCCTTGTCCATGTTGGGATGCACTGAGGCAGGAGCCTCTGGAGCCCAGAGTGTGCCTCTGAAGGCCTTTCCAATCAATCCTTTCTTTATTCCCTTCCAGTCTCTGTTTCTAGATAGCCATTTAAGGCATCAAGTGCTGCACCTGGAAATTTCCCAGGAATTCTGCTGCTGCAAAGCCTTTCTTTAATTGCCTGCTTCACTCCCCTTCATCAGTGCTGATTATCAAACTTCCCTCGCCGAGCAGCGAAATAGCAGAAGGACTAAAAACCAAACTAAGATATTCAAATAATTTCTTTGTTTTTTTACAGAGCCAATGTGGAGACAGAGAGGGAAAATCTTTGCAGTACAACTAGAGAAATAAGTGAGGCATCTGAGGGAAAGCCTCCCCACTGCTAACACACTTCCTCAAAGTGAGGAAAGAGCGTTTATTCACAATTTGTCTGGGAAAAGCAAGCTGAGAATATTTCTCATATTTGTGGCTTTGAACATAATTTGAACAGGCTCTAGCCGGTGTTTTCCTCATTCCTGTGAAATTTTTGGGGCTGTGCTTTAGCAGGGGAATGTGAAGCGACTCATTCCCTCGTTTGAAAGCTCTTTTCATAATCCTGTGCCCCTGGGGTAGGAGTTGGGCCTTTCACCCACCCCTGAGCAGTGAGGTTCCCTGCAGAGCCACTGATCTCTGCCACTTCTAGCAGAGAAGCCAATGCAGATTTCCTTGGCATGCTTTGTGGGAATGGAGGTGGAATTTGGTGATCCTTTTGGTTCATAAAGGATTAAACATGAGCAACGACAAGTGAAAGTGTGGAGCTGTAAAAGGTGATGATCCACGGGGCAGTCACTGCTCCTACAATTCCATTGTCCCACAGCTAGCACAGCTTTAAGGAATCCCACTTCTTATAAATAGCCAAAACTTCATTTTTCCCCTCTGGTATCTGGGTAAGAAAAGAACACTTGTCAATCTTTTTCCCACTGCAGGGAGGTTTTACTACAATACTTTTTATTGCCTTGAAGATGTTTATTTTTTAATACTCATGATGAAAATCCCTCCACACAATTGTCAGCAGTTTTTAACATACACCTCTTGCAGCTGATTTTTATTATCCTTTTATGCTGCAGTAAACTGCTGCAGGGGAGGAGAATAAATAATTGATAGAGCATTTACAACTTCTCAGTACATACTGTACAGAGCTGAATTCATCACTTTAGTGCATCCCATTTTCCAGCTGTGTGGCATTTCCCAGTGCTTTGATTCACTGGGTGCAATGAAGCTGGGTGGGGAAGCCAAGCCAGTAGCATTTAAATGCAATAATGATGCAATAAAAAGTAAAGGAATAATTCCTCCTTACAGGCTGCCATGTCTGTGTCTTCATCACTTCATCACTGCCCTTCGGTGGGTCCTAGTGGGGAGTGTGGGCTTTTAGTGTGAAATAGTTTCTGTAGGGACAAATGGCATTTGTTTAACCTGGAATATCCTGCTTTGTGTTCTTGAGGGTGCTGGGAGATGTAGAGACATCTGTGTATATCCCAGAGCAGCATGAAATCCTCGTCAGATTTAGGAAGGGAAAACCCATGGCCCATGGGAGGATTTTTGGGATGTCCTGTGTGGGGGCCAGGAGTTGGACTGCACTGGCCCTTGTGGGTCCCTTCAAACTCAGGATATTCTGGGAGTCTGTGAATCCATTCCAACCCACACCTTGAGGGTAAAAATCCATTAATCTCAGACTCAGCCAACTTCATGAATGTTCAGGGGTTGCAGCAGCATCCAGGCACTGCTGGGTTCTGCCAGCATCACTGCCTGCCTTTGGTGTGCTCCCTGCCCGGGTGAAATCCCTGCTGGAAGTTGTTGTGGGTGCCTGGGAATGCACTCAGCCTGCTGCTGCCTGCTAAAACTAAGGGTTTGTGCTCCTACACGGCCATGGACATGCTTGGATTTCCCCCCAGTTAATCCCCACTCTCCAGAGCACAGCAGGGATCTCTCCCTGCACCTTTGTCAGCACCAGTGCCCTGATGTTGGTGTGAAAGCTCTCTCTGTAAACGCTGCAAGTGCAAAAGCCCCATGGAAAACTGGGAAGCAGAACGTAAAAGCCACAAGTAACAACCTTTATTAATTCATGAGCAATAGATTGACTTTCCTGCAGGTAAAATTCGGAGTGGCAGAAAGGAATTACAGCTTTGGTAACAGCGGGGAGAAAAAAAAAGAATGGGCCTTAAAAGGGGGGGAAATGATAGAGTTAATCATGGGCAATCCATCTTCCCTACCTCAGAGCAAAATTAGGAGTGGTGTAGAACTGCTAGGAGGGGAGGTAGGGGAAGTGGGACTAGTTATAAAGGGGCTCTCAGATGAAATGAGAGCTTGAACTCAAAATACAATAACTTTGGGTTTTCAGTGACCGTTCCTCACAGTGCCAGGGCTTTGGTGTTTTGGGAGCACACAGCTCCAGATGTACACCACCTTTTCAGCTGCCAGGGCAGAGTCACACTCTGTGCCCCAAACTGCAGCACCTGCCCTCGTGTTTCCAGGAAATCTTCCTGTACTCTGGCTTTCTGTGCCTTTGCCAGTGGACAGTGAACAAATTTGTGTTTGATCTGAGGTGTGTTTTTGAAAGGTGGGGTGTGGTGGGACGAGTGCCAGGAACATACTGAGAACAGTTCTTAAACCTTATTTTCTCTGGTGTCAGGGCATGCACAGCTCCTCCAGATGCACAGCAGACGTTCAGAGCCCTGTGAGGAGCTGGGCTGTGAGTAACCAGAGAAGAAAATGTTGGACTGAGTGTGTGTGGTGAGATGTTTGTGTACTGAAACACGCTCAGGCCTTGGGGTTGTTACAGCGCTCGGGTTACTTCACTTCTGTGATAACACTTAGCACTTAGCTCATGGAAAATTCATGGCCCTGGCTCAGGATGGATTTCACTTAAATGCTGGTGAGAATGTCAGAAAGCTGGGGGGGGAGAAAACATGAGTTTTATAAATAAAGACTAAGTTCTTTATTGCTGAGCTCATGCAGAGCTGTGGAGGAACCGTTTTAAGGTTCGTGCCCTCGTGGAAGAATTATTATTAAAACATTAGAATGCTTCAGTGCAGGGTCGTGTTGCAGAGGGATAGTCTTGGGCATGAAATGACCCAATCAAGCAAGACTAAAATGTTACCTGGTTCAATTTACAGCTACATTGAGTTAAGGGAGGCAAAAACATCTCCTGTCCTTGTAGGATTCCCAACCCACCTACACAGTTTTGTCTAATGAGGTGCAGATCCTGCTCTAAAGCCTTTATGAAAAGAAAACGTAAAGAGGAAAAAAAAAAAAGAGCTTAATTAATTATCCAAAGTTGATATTTGATATCATTTAAATGATCTGTTTTCCTTTAGAAAATGTCATTGAGGAAATAAGGGAGGCTTCCCTTCACTGAGGCTTGGGAGCTTGTATGCAAACTCTCTCACAATGCATGATGTCCTTGTCCCTGGAGAGATTCAAGATTTAAGTTCCACGTAGATGTGGAATTTAAGGACATGGGTGAGTGGTGGGCTTAGAAGTTCCTGGTTGGTGCCTGGTCTTGGAGATCCTGGAGGGCTTTCCCAGCCTAAATGATTCTGTGGTTCCGTGTAGGTGAGTGAAGGAAGTACAGAAGGAACTGGAAAATGTGATGATGATGTCAGTGCTTGCAGCATTAGGTAAAATCTCATTATTTAGACCGGGAAATAATATTTAAAAAACCCCAACAAAACACCATGTATTAAAAAAATACATTTGTGAGACACTGCTCCATCGCTCCAGGGATGTGGGTGATGCCAGGATGATTTTTTGCCTTTTCTTTCACACCCCTCTCACACTCTCTTTTATAGTTTGATGTGTTCTCAGTGCTTTTAGCCCCACACTTGTACCTCCCCAAGGCTGAGAACTCAGCTCAGCCCCACGGCACCGTTAAACCAGGAGAGCAAACATCCTGGGAGCCCCAGACACCAAGGGCCTCTCCAGAACACATTTGGGAACCTCAGCCAGGCCCAGCCAGGGGGAAGGTTCCTCACAACGAGGGCTTCACTCCAGCCTCTCACTGGGGGATCTTTGATAGATGTGCTAATTAGCAAGGTCTATAATTGTGTGCATTTCAGTGTGCGCATTTCAGGGCATTCCACCTGCACCAAGTGCTGCACCCAAGGATCCTGAAATAAACACCGAGGTAAAAACCCTTTTTCCCCATAAACTGTGTTTTGGTTTTAATTTTAAGAGCAGGGAAAGGCAACATGGGAACAGAGGAAGCAGTGAGGAAGAGTTTTCTGGGCCAAAGCTGGCAGAGAGGGAGGCAGAGATACCTGTGAGGGTGTGAAGAGAGCTGAGAGGTCCTGGTGTTCTTCATGCAGAGCTCCAGATGGGAACTTGTCTTATGCTGGAGCATCCTCAGATGTCACACTCCACTCCATCACAGGAATTTGTTGCTATTAGGGCTTTTAAACGTTAGAGAAGTGCCACAGAACATTTGGTTATGCCAAAACACTTCCTTGCTCACCCGCAGCCATGCTGAGGGAAGGCTGGGTATGGCTCTTCCTTTTGTCAGCCTTGGTAGTGCTGCAAATCTCACAGTTGTTGTTTGTTTCTTGTGCTACACTTTGGGAGCAGACAGCCAAATATACTTTTTATCAAGTTTGTTGATATTTTCCTTATTTTCCTCCTCTTGCCAAGCTTACACAATTCAGTGATTTCATGTGCCGTGTTCTGCTTTGCATTTCTTTTGCAGATGCTTTTCCCCTTCTCTGTCTTCATCTTTCTACTCTAACTGGACATTTAACTTCTCTGGTTTTACCTTACTTTCTCACAAGGTCTGTTTTAACTGCCCTTTCTTGCTATTTGATGGGTTCTAGTGCTCCTCCCCACCTAGTTTTCTCCTCCTTGTGTTGCTGCTCCAAGTTGATCTCTTGTGCTTTTTCCACCCCCAGTTATACTTTAATAATCTTGAGCAACAGATTGGGGCACTGGCAGGACATTTGTCGGGACTCTGCAGGGAGGAGCAGAAAAAAAGAGATGAGCTCTGCTCCTTCCAGCTTCCTGTTGACACAAATTATTGAAGCTCTGCTAGTGGGAGACACAACCACGCAGAGGAGATTCAATTTTGTGTGTCAGAGCATCTTCTGGAGAGGGAGCAACAAACAAGAGTGAACGTGTGCAAGAAGAGAAGCATTTTGAAAATCTAATTTCAAATCTGGGAGGTTTTCAGTGCCATTCCATGTTGGGTTTAAAGAAGGAAATTCTAGATGTTCGTTCCACTGTAAGAAAATCCTGTGCTCGTTAGCAAGAGTCAGATCTGTACAATAATGCTGAGCAATGGGATAGAACTTGGCTGCTTATTGCTCTCTCTTGTGTGCCAGAGGGGATCTTTTTAAAGGTCAAGGCTGGAGAATGCTTACCTGCAATCTGCTTTCAGCTCGGGGAAGACATTCAGGGACGCTCAAACTCAAGTCTGCCACCATGATAAATGTTAGGTGTGTTTAAATCAGCTTTATGTGCTCCATTTGACCGAACCTGCAGCCAGCACTGAACTTTCTTGTTGTTCCAACCTCTCTGGCAGGACTGATCTCACTGACAGGCACAGGCAGGGTGGCCAGAGGAGTGCAGTGGCATTTTCCTGCCCTTTTCCCTCAGGAAGCTGCTGAATTCCTTTCTTTGCCCCCAGCACTGGAGCAGGAGCTGCCTTCCCTCCCAAGCAGGGCAGAGTGGCTTCCTGAGGCTCTGGGCACCAGGACCTGCAGGGTCTGAGCAGCCTCGTGTGATGGTGACGTGTGTGGCAACCTCTGTTACCAAATTCCAGCAAATATTTGCATCAGTGGCCAGCTCTGTGGCCTTTATTCCCGTGAAGGGTTGTTGGATTTACAGATTTCAAGTGAATACCTGCAGGGCAGCCAGAGCACAAACAAGCAGGTGCTTTTCCTCCGAGCAGGACTTTCTTAAGAACAAACAACCTGCAGTTCAATTCTCTGTCAGCCAGGGAAGATTTTGGCCTCTTTTCCCAGCCTGCCACTTAAAGCAAAACATGTTGATGGATTTGTAGTGCGAGATCTGAAAGTAAATTCATGAAACTGTGTCAGAAGGAAGGTGAAAATGTTGTAAGCTTTTTGGTCAAAGGCCAATTTAACACCAGGTTTGAACACTGAACTGGAGCGAAATTCATAAGTAATTGTAAGTTTAAATGCATAAGCAGAAATCTAAATACACTAAAACCAGGAGTGTGTTTGCTCTTTGCACCTCTTTATAGAGCTGGTTTAGTTTAATCTAGTCTTGGAATATGAAGGGAATATTCCAGCCTCCCTTACTGATTTTGGTTTCCTAAATTAAGTAAACTCACTTGAAATTCCTGTAAAAAAAAAACAAAAAAAAAACCAGAAGAGACCCTGAAATAAGAAATAAATCTCAGTGAGGTGATGATTTGTTTTCTATTTTATACAGGCAGTAATTCTCTCAGCTCTGTATTTATCAATCCTTGCTTACACTCTAAAGTACTTTATATATAAACTGGGTATTTTGCTTTGACCATCATTTACTTCCAGCAGGATAATTTAATTGAAAAGCAGACTCAGATTTTTTGACTGAGTTCCTGAATTTTGTGGTGGGTTGTTGCCACTTTGCCCTGTTCTCCTCTGCACTAAAAAGCAGCAGTGGGAGCTCTCGACATCCATTACAGACTTTCACTGCATTGAACATTTCTAGTGGCAGAAAATTCAAACTGACTTTTAACTGTTTCTTACCTCCCAGTGAGAGAAACTGCATTCAAACAGAGGCTGTAAATAATAATTTACATAATAAGTGTAAATTATTATTATTATAATAATTATGCAATAACTAATAAATTATAATAATTAATTATAATAATTAACCAAATTAATTAATTAATTATGATTAANATAATTAAAAACAGGACTGGAAAGCTGTGGCTCATGTCCTTTGTATCATTTGCTAGTCCTGTTACAATGGAGACTCAGAAAACCTCTTTGGTGCTTGTTTAAGGCAAATATCCATACCCAAAGGCCAGATGATGGAAATTAAGTTTGATTTCTTGTTCAATTTAATGTGTAATTAAAAAGGGAACCTGTGTGTTATATTCCCCATTAAATTATCTTCCAAGATCACTTTTTTCAGTTAAAATTTAGGTGATATCTGCTTTTTTGATATGTGGCTGTGGTGACTCAGCCCTGAGGAGAACCAGGGGGGTGAGACTCCCCTTTCCTGGCACAGGAATTCCTCACCCATCCAGGAAAATCCTTCCAAAAAATGTCTCCAGCAGGGCAATCCCCACTCCATCCTCTCCCTGTGCCTCTCCTCCAGTGCAGTTCCCACACATTATCTCCACAGCTCCCATTCCCCTCTGGCATTCCTGGATGTTCCCCTTCCATCCTGAGCTCTGAGATGGATGCAGGGTCCATCCCAAGGGTGCTTGTCCTGCTTTCTCCTCGGGGTGTGTGAGCTCTCTGAGGTGTTTGTGGTTTAAAATGCTGTGAAATCCTTGTTTGGGTATCAGCCACCCCGAGGAGTCCTCTGGCTTTCCCTGCTGAGCCCAGGGGAGGATGGATGGATGGGGGTGTCTGAGGAATGGCATTGCACCCTGGGAATCCACCCTGGGAATCCACCATGGAAATCCACCATGGGAATCCACCTGGAAATCCATGATGGAAATCCACCCTGGATATCCATGATGGAAACCCACCCTGGGAATCCACCCTGGGAATCCACCATGGAAATCCACCATGGGAATCCACCTGGAAATCTATGATGGAAAACCACCCTGGGAATCCATGATGGAAACCCACCCTGGGAATCCACCCTGGGAATCCACCATGGAAATCCATGATGGAAAACCACCATGGAAATCCACCATGGGAATCCACCTGGAAATCCATGATGGAAACCCACCCTGGAAATCCATAATGGAAACACACCCTGGAAATCCACCCTGGAAATCCATCCCGGAAATCCATGATGGAAACCCACCCTGGGAATCCACCATGGAAATCCGCAATGGAAATCCACCCCAGAAATGCACCCTGTAAATTCAAGATGGAAACCCACCTTGGGAATCCACCCTGGAAATCCAACCTGGAAATCCACCATGGAAACACACCCTGGAAATTCACCCCAGAAGTTCACCCTGGAAATCCACCTGGAAATCCAACATAGAAATCCACCCTGTAAATCCACCCCATAAATCCAACCTGGTAATCCAACATGGAAATCCACCCTGGAAATCCACCACTGATTTCTTCCTCTACAAGGAACCCTGTATTTTTATGGAAACCTGTTTGAACTGGACTTCCTCACTGCAAATCCCACAAACCAGAAATTCCCCTTCAGTCGTGGTGAGCCCCAATCCCTTCTGAGAAGTGTTTGAGCACAAGGCCAAGTCCCATCGAAACAAGGTGCACAAATGTTCCCCTGGTGAGAACACTGAACTCCCTGTTCCCAGCACAGGGCAATAAAATGCACTTTCTCACTGCTGGAAGAGCACCCAGGAAGGAATCCCCAGAGCCTCTCACTTCATAAACTCCTTTTTCCCTTCTGTAGCTTTTCATTCCGAAATAAAGAGCTCCAGAAGGCCTCTCGATCCAGGCCTCATGGTATTACCTGTTGCTAATTCTTTTGTACCAGACATGTCTTGATCTGTGTTCTACCTTTTTATGCTCCTCGGCTGTTTTCCCTTTCCTAATCCACATGTCTTCCTTAAATCTCGCTTTCCTCACTGTTTACACAATTTGTCAGTGCCTCTTCCACCAGCCAAGGTATCTCTCCTTGCCAGATGCCTTCTTGCCCAACCCTGCAAGCCAGGAGATGTTTTTATGTCTCTGACTGTGACCCTTTTCTGGTTCTTTGGGATTTTTTTTAAAATCCTGTTTTTCCAACTGTTGCAGAAAACTTTTTTTTTTGTTTTTTTCTCCTCTAATGGCTGCACTCTGGTAATTTGTAAGCCAGTTCATGCAGCTCTTCCAAGGGCATGAGGTTTTTATTTAAGGCTTCTGTTTTATTTATTTTTTTTTTTTTTTTGCATCCTGTAGAAGCACTTAATGGTTTGTATCTCATCAGCTGTGACTCTAATGTGAAAATATTCCAGCAGTTAATTACAGCAGTGATTAGCAGCGGGAGAGCTCTCGTGCTGCAGGGGAGGTGCAGGAGCCAAGAAATGCCCTTGGAAATTCGGGATAGCTGGAGCAGACATCCCCAAACCCCTCTGAGAAGGGCCAGCACAACCCACAGGGGCTGAGCAGCTCCAGCTCAGGAGGTGCAGCAAGAACCCCAGAGGGCGAGGAGGGAGCTGAAGGCATCAAGGTATTGAGTGGAAAATCAAATGTGTGTGAATTCAGACTTCTGGAAAAGCCTTCAGTGTTTGCTGAAGGGTAAGAGAAGAAATGCTGACCAATCTCAACAGAGAAGCACATGGAGAGCACAAAAAGGGTCACAGAGATGCTTCCCAGGTTACAATAATATTAAAAATACAGTTTTCCATCCAAGTTTTCCCATTTCTCCAGTTCCCGTTTCACCCAGCTCCTCTGGGTGGCTGTAACAGACTATCCACGGAATTTGGGGATTGTTTTAGCTGTTCCCATGAAGCTCTAGATGCCCAGCTGGAGTTCTCCCACTGCCAGCAGGAGCAAACCTCAACTTGTAAAGAGAAGAGCTGAAAAACCCTCAAAAAAAAAAAAAGGGAATCTCTGACAGAGAGGGTTCAGTAAAATCCACAGCCTGGATGGGGAACAGGCAAAGGGGACACAGTTCCTTGAGTTAAAACCTTCCTCCACCTACCAGGAAATTCCCCACTGGAATGGGCAGTGCCACAAATCCTCCAGCCTGGCAAGAGGAATTAGCAGCTCTCCGGAATTAAAGGTAGCACCATCTGCAGTAATTAGCTTTAAATATCATGGGTGATTATCTTCGAAGGAAAAGTTGGTGTGGCTCGTTCAGGAACGAATCCGAGCCTCTCAGAGATGGCATACATGTAATTAAGGACATTTAAACTCCTCTAGAGTGATAAGCAAAGTAATTATCCAGCTCTTTATGGGGATAGCAAAGTGATTTTTGGTAACTGCTGCTCGGTTACAGCACGATCTGTGCAGTCAGAGCTCCAGTCTCGGGGTGAGGAAACCCCAGAAAGATTTGCTATGAAATCAAAGGGAATAAGTGCCTTTTTCACTAAATATTTCTTCTTCTCTGTGGGTCACACCTTGTTGGAGAGGAGAAAAAGCCCAGCAGCCTCTGGGTTACAGAGGAGCAACCTCCGGGGTGTGGAGGTGTTTTATCCCAGCTAGAAAAGAGCTGACATTACAACAAATGCTACAAACCCCAACCATTTCCCTTTTTAAATAATAACCTGCAGACTGTAAACACACATACCTGAGGATATCCCTCCTCGAGCTGAAAATAAGATGCAAAGTCAGAAAATGGCTAAAATAACAACTTTTTTCTGCCTTCTTTGTTTTTTCTTAAGATGTAAAGAAGACTTCTGCTGAAATACTGAGCTCCATGAGTTGGGCTTTTTTTCAGATGATTATGGGATTTGATATCCATATAAATACTTCACTATTAATATTTTCTGTTTCATGAACATCCCATGTCTGTAAACATTCAGCATGGGATTAGGTAATAGAGTAATTTATCATCTAAAAAGATCATACTCCTGCCCAGGACTGGTGTTCATTTCCTTGAGCTGCTCAACAAGAAAATAAGATATAGTCTAGATGCCACTTAAAAATTGATAGAAGGTCATTAAAACTTAAATTAAATCCTTCCTTATAAACAGCCCAGTAGCAATCAGGGAAAATAACAAATATTCATGGCAGTTTGTGGATGTACAATTAGAATGCTGAAATTTTATGGGAATTGGGGCTGAATTTATCAAGTTGCTCTTTGGGGGAGAAATGATTGACAAGAGATTCCCAGATTTGTAGGCACAGAGGTGAGGCAGCATCTCAGCAGGGTAAAGGATAAATCATTCCCCCAGCTGTGGGAATTTGAGATATTTCTCTCCTCTTTCCCACAAACTGAAATCTCCTTTTCCTGCCTGCTATTTCCTACCTTAACTCCTGGATTAGAGGATACTCTGGAGTGATACATGTCTGTTATCTGTGGTTGATACTAATTTATTTTAAGTAAATAAGCATTTGCTAGTAATTAATCCAAATTACATCTTTCTTACCTCTTGCATCAATGCCACAACCCCTACAAAAAAGTTTCCCACTGTCTTCTGCTCCCTTCCAGTGAAAATGGAAAAGAAAGTAAGGAAAGGATCACAGGAAATGCAATCATATGATTTTAGTTTTTCATTGGAGGCTTTTACTTAAAGATGGGTAAATAGATTTATTTAAACCCAACAATTATTTGGCAAGAATCATGTAGTAAGTATTTTCTTGTGGAATTTGGAATCTGGCTCTTGGATCAGAGCAGAAATAATGAGTAAGTTGTCAGGAATCCTATTCCCAAACCACCTTATTTTGGTAGCTGTGATAATATTTCCTTTCCCTGAGGCCTGATTTGCACTGCACACAACCCAACTACAATTTCTTAGGCTTTTGGTGAAGCCTACTCATCATTAAGGCATTTTCCACTGGCCTTCCAAATTTAAAGATGCATTTTACCAAACCTAAGTAAACACCACTAAATTAAACAAGTCCTCTCTGCCAGCTCTGAAATGCAAGCAAAGCTTTCATGTTTTTTTTTTTTTCCCCCTCTTTAAACAGTTTTTTGCTCTCCCTGCCCCCTGAGCCTCTTCTCAGAGTAGATATTTTATCTGCATTATGGACAGAGTTCTATTGTTCTGTGCTTTTTGTGCTGTTTGCAAGCAGCAAATCCCCACTATTCAAAGTGTTGTGCTGAGTTGTTTATGTCCCGTGTTGGCACCGTGACAATCGAACACATCACAGGCACAGCCGAGCCAGAGCTTTGGAGCCCTGGAACAACAGTGGCCCTTGGCTGCCAGAGCCCTCCTGCTCCCTGGAAACCTCAGCCCGGGCTCAGGGGTGGTTTAGTTTCCCAACTGCTACCAGAGGAGGGTTTATCTGCTCAGTAAAGAGCAAGAACAGCTCCAAATCCATCTCTGTTTCATAAAGAATTCTCTAATTTTGCATGTAAATGTTGTCCTGCGTTAAGCCCAGAGTGCAGGCAGGCAGGATGTGTCACAGGAGCATTGAGAGAACATCACAGCAGAATATTATATCAAAAACATGGATAAAAATGGCATAGGATGGAGCAGTTTGATCCATCCCCGTGCTTGGTGGAAGGGTGGCAGTGTGGGAATGGCCCCTGGGAGGGGAAACTGCTCCTGTTTGTTCCTCACCTCACCTGTTGGCATGGCACAGTTGCTTTTATCTCTTTGCCAACACTGCAAAATCAATGCCAGGGAGGTGCCAGGCACTAAATGAATGATAAATGCCTGGTGTTTGGTTTAAGGTGATACAAAAGGTGAGATTAGGATGATTTTATTATCACAGAATCCTCATAAAACATACAGAGGAGGAGATACCTGAAATCCAGTACTCCCATGTGTTTAATGTTCTGTACCTGTGGGGGATCAGCTTTTCAAGGTGTCCTTCTCTGTTGGTCTGTGCATGCAGTCACAGCTTGGGTGGATTCAGGAGGAGTGTGAGGAGGAGGAGGAAGAGGAGGAGAGAGGCTGAATGGGCTGTGCCCCTGCATCTGCTGAGCTCATGGAACACCCAGGAGAAGAAGCAAAATGTCAGCACGAGCTCCTGGGGGCACAATGTGCTTTCTCTCCTAAGCTTTCTGCTTTGTTCTGCTTTGTTTTGCAGTTTGCCCAGCTGGTGTCTGTCTACAAAACTTTGGGCCCAGAGAAGTTCCCTCTGATCGAGCAGACGTTCTACCCAAACCACAAGGAGATGGTAGGTGCAAAGAGCTGTGATAAATGTGCTTTCTGTGCCTGTAAAACAGGGACTGTGACACACACAATTCCTTTTTCCCATTTACTGTGTGTTCCAAAAGCCATTTTGGCAGCTTTTGGAGGGGCAGGACAGGGTGACCACTGGAGAGCACTGTCATGGTGAGCTGGAGGGTGCCCAGATGGGAAGCTGCCCAAATTCAGATCCCATTTCAGCTGCCCAAATTCAGATTTCAGAGAGATTAAATGCTGACAAAGACACTGAACAGCTATCAAAGTGCAAGGGTCACCTTCATGGCTGGTTTTGCCCCCTGTCCTCTCTGGTGTGTTCAGAGCTTGGAGGTGATGCAGAGCTTTGAACTCAGCCAAAATCAGGGTGGTTGTGACTTGTGACCTTCAGGTGCCTGAGCTAACCCTGACTCCCAGTGCTTTGCAGACATGAAGATATCCCAGATGAGCCTGGCAGAGTCCAGGGAGCATCCAGATGGTGCCTTCAGGGTATGGTTTAGCTTTAGGCAGCAGGGAGGAGCAGGGAGTGGGACACCATGATCCTCGTGGGATCCTCCCAGCTTGACACTGGCTATGATTTTATTGAAAATGCAGATTTTTGGGGTGCACTGCTAAACTGCAGAACCTAGAAACAGGGAACATATCACTTTGGGGCAGAACTAATGTGTCAGACTTCTAAGTTCATGTGGCATATTTTTCTGAGTATAGAACTGTGTGAGTGGTTTTCCCTGCCTTCATTCCTCTCCATGGCTCATTAAAGTCTGAACTAATAAGTTATTTCTCTTTTGCTGGAACTTTTGAATGTTGTTCTCCGCAGCCAAGTAAATTTTTTGGACATATTTCTGTGAATCTAGAGAAAATGAATACGTTTGGGTATTGCATGGCCACTCAGAAGTGCTGCATTAGCTGCCTGTGATGGCACTCGTTTGTCTTTTTGGTTTTATTCCTTCTGATGAAGGTGTTTGGAACTTGGTGGCTTGGGAAATAATCAGGCAATGTAGAAGACAACATTTAGTTTGAATTCCTGGAGTGGGTTGTCAGATGATCTGGAAATCAGAGTCTCCTGCTGCTGCACTGAAACCACATCATTTCATTTTGTTTGGGGTTTTCAGTGCTTTTTCAACAGCTGGCCTCATTTGCATGTGTTGATGCAGAATTTGGTAATTGCTGTGTAAAATATATATTTTTTGGAGTTCTTCTTGCCTTTGCTCCTTTCCCTTTTTGTTCTTCAAAAGGGAACCTGGAGCTGTCCTCCACCCCAGGGCAAACCAGCTCAGGGGGGGGATGTGGGGAGAGGGAGAAAACCCCAAATCTCTGGGAATTGAGGGTGAGCTGAGCATGCCAGAGGTGCTCCTTTCACCCTCTGCTGACCATTGGTGCCGAGGCTCTAGGCAATGAAAGGCAAATAAACAAAGATGCCATTTTTTGGTGTGAAAATGGAGCTGCTTTAATGAAACACTTCTTGAAACAGAAGCATCCACCCCAGACTGATGACACAAAAGGCTGTGAGGCTTTTGAACTCACTGCTGGTTGAGTCATATCTCCAGCCTTCCCCTCAGTAATTAGTTCCCTTTATTTCACTGCATCCCCACCTCTGCTGTTCGAGGCAACACCAACACAATTGCTCAACATAATTGCTGAGCAATTTAATTAAAACTTCACTGGAACGTGGAGGAAACACCAGGAAATATTCCAGGTGCTGTTTTTTCCTTCTGCTCACCTGTACAATCTCCCTTCTCTCTTCCCCTACTCTTATCAAAAGTCAAGTGAGTCCTTTTCCAATTAAACCCAAATGTTGTGCCAGGCTGTGTTTCTGCTCTACCCTCCCATATAACACAGACACAGTTTCAAGGGGTAAAAAAGAAGGTGTTGTAAAAATAATTTCTGTTGATAATATATCAGTGCCACTACAGTAAAAATCTTGATAGGAAAGTAACTTATTCAGAATGCTGTAGTCAAGCCTTTTCAGGATCTTCCTCAGGGAAAAGAAAATCTCATTCTGAGAGGGATTTTTGTAAAGCTTTTCTTGCCACATTTAGTGATATGAGGGGAAAAAAAATAACTTTTGTACCATCCATTGTGGGAAGTCTGGGCAGATTTATGCTCAGCCAGAAATCAAAGTGTAGACAGACATTAAATGTGAAATACCTCGTGTGGGATATTTTATGGCAGGACAAATAGAAAATGTTCCTAAAACTAATTGTGGCATGCAATTTGTATTACAGCCTGTCCATAAATATCAGAGAAAGCATTTATTTGTGCAAGGTGCACAGAGAAGGCAATCTGGGCTGGGTGAGTTGAGTTTAAGGTGTAAAACTGAAGTGGGAGCAGAGCTCTGGTGAGTTAAAAAGCAGAAAATATCAGTTTGCTGCAGAGTGTTGCCCAAAAGGCTTCAGAATGGATTTGGAGACTAAGGCTGCAGGGCTGATATTGAGTATTAACCACTGAATATTAACCACTGAATATTAACCACTGAATATTAACCATTGAATATTAACCACTGAATGTTAACCATTGAATATTAACCACTGAATGTTAACCACTGAATATTAACCACTGAATATTAACCATTGAATATTAACCATTGAATATTAACCACTGAATATTAACCACTGAATATTAACCATTGAATGTTAACCACTGAATATTAACCATTGAATGTTAACCACTGAATATTAACCATTGAATATTAACCATTGAATATTAACCACTGAATATTAACCACTGAATATTAACCATTGAATGTTAACCACTGAATATTAACCATTGAATGTTAACCACTGAATATTAACCATTGAATATTAACCATTGAATATTAACCACTGAATATTAACCTCTGTGCTTATTGAGCTCTGGGAGCTTCTCTAGGAATTGGTTTGATCTGGCATGAGGAAATAAGGCCTGGCTTCAAATCTTTCTGAAAATTAGCAATAAAAATGCCCAGCACTGTCAGTAAATATTGTCACTGCAGTGTCAATTCTTTTTTGGAAGAAAGGTAGCTTTTTAATTCTTTTTATTTCATTTGTGTTAAGTCTATGGAGCAAATAATTAGTGTTAGGAAATGTTTGGTTTGTCCTGAGTAAAGCAGAAAACAAGCTGGGCTTTGTGTTTGGCAGCACATATCCATGGTTTTAATTTAGGGTTGTAAATTAAAAGAGCCAGGCTGATTTGTGGTGAATCAGAAGTGAAACCTTGGCTTTTCTGTATTATGGGACACGTATTCCTCACAGGAATAATGACTTGCTTTCCTGTTGGCCTCGCCCCATTTGCATTTCACTGGAAATGTATCAACTTATTTACAGAAAAAGCCAACATTTTTTCTCAGAAGAGTGTTCCCAAACCTGTCCTTTCAATAGGAGTTCATCAAAAGAAATGCTCAGAGACATGAAAATGTGACACAGAACATAATTTATGCAGTGGGGTTTATTTCAAGTACCTGTTTTGGGTCCAGTGTGTCCTAAGCTGCATGGGACATGCTGAATTTCATGTCCAAACTGCTGCTGGATTGAAGGGAATCGAGGATGTGCAGATGCTATGATGTGCAATTATTGATGTGCAATTATTGATGTGCAATCATTAATGTGCAATCTGATGTGTATTATGGTTTTACCAGGGCTCCCCAGCAGATGAAGGAATGATGTGGCAGCCCTTGAGGCCCTGGGCAGGAATATTTTGGCTCTGGCTGAGCCCCCCTGGGCTGGGCAGGGACCTGGGAAATGTTTGGTGAGCCCTTGGAGCAGAGCTGATCCCAGCACAGGAGCTCACAGGGGAGCAGAGCAGGATCTCTGCCCCTGAGAGAAATCCAACAGAGAAAAGTGGAGAGAGTGAAATCTGTCAGAAACAAGAGCTGCTGGAGATTCCCATCCTGCCTGAGGGCTCTCCCTCAGTTTCTGGGGTGCAAACACTCTGACCTTTGGCATTTACCTCTCCCCAGGTTTCACCTCTGTGGGTTGAGTTATTTTGGTCAACTTTAACATGTGTGTGAGACATTACTAACTCCAGTCATTATTGCAGGAAAGTAAAAGCACTGCAAACACTGCAGGCAAAATGTGTGTAACCCTCCTCTAGCCTGAGTTCACAAGCAGCCAAATTCACTACGACAGAGTAGGGTGGGTGTGCACCAATGAAAAACAATTAAAGCATGTTAAACAAGGTCAAATATCTGAGAGCTTCCAGAGATCACTTGCAGTGTGAGTTATGCAATATTTATTGCATGTGTTTCCACACAAGGGTCTAAAGCCAAGGCTTTTCACAGTGCTGGGGTATGAATACCTGGTCCTGTATTTCAGGAGGTGTTAAGGGCTGCAGCTGCCACGAGGATGGACATGATTTTTGTCGTTCTGAGCATCATTTGGGCTTGGGATTTGTTCCATGGAATGCTGAAGCGTTAAACATCTGGCTTTTCCTTCAGCAAGGTGTGGCTAGCCATAGAAATGCTGACCTGGGAGAGGGGTTTTGATTATCAAGGCTGTTTCTTAACTTAGTTATCACTGGAAGTTACAACTCTGTGGATAAAGGAAGCTGGGACATAAGGAACATACAAAATGTGGAGCACAGATTGTTTTAATCACAGAAGTGTTCAACTTGTTTCAACAGATAAGGAAATATTTGTGAATTTTTATTTTTTTAATAGCACATTGTTATAATACTTTACATATACACTGTACAATAATTCTTTTGTATCCAAGAAACCCATACAGAAAGAAAAAAAACAAAAAACAAAAAAATAGTTCTATAAAACATTCCGTAGTTCATTGGAAAGATCTGGAATAAAACACGGGGAGCTCTTAATCTGCAGGTTATCAAACGGGGGGGG
>VZTN01025351.1:0-53748 GCA_013400515.1 Erpornis zantholeuca | reverse complement strand
GTGAGTACTGGGAGGAAAGAGTGAGGGGGGGGTGGTAAAAATTCTGGCAATTCTTTTGTTCCTGTACATTCATATTGGCAAAAGGGAACCTGCTGTGCCTTGGAGGGACACGGGGGAGCACTGCCAGCCCTCTGTGCAAAGCACAGCAGAGCAGAGCAGGGACCTCCAGGAGGTTTGTCCCTCGTCCTGCACGAGTGCCAACCCCAGAGCCTCTCTAGAGGACAGCTGCTGTTTGTTTCTAAACGAGAAGGTACAGGAGAGCACGGCAGTTCAAAGCTCTGAGGGTTGGATGGAATGAGCCTCCAAGGGATGTTTTTTTTGTAAATTTTTTTAATGATTTTTTTTTTTTTTTTTTAAGGAAGGGAGAGCTTTCAAGGCTCGCTGATGTCGATGAACTCCTTCTCGGGGGGAGGCCCCCCTCGGTACCAGCTGCAGGTGCCATCACTCCTCTTGATGCAGGCGTAGTGCTTGGCCTGGTGCCCATAGAGCTTCCTCTCGATCAGCCAGTCTGTCCACAGGCACTCGTTGGGGGCCGTGATGGAGCAGGGCACCATGTAGCACGTGGTGATCTGGGGGCAAAGGGCTCGGTCAGCACCTGCAGCTTCCTTTTGATGCCAGCATGATCTTTTGCCTTTCCTTTCACACCCCTCTCACACACCCTTTGATGTGTTCTCAGTGCTTTTAGCCCCACACTTGTACCTCCCCAAGGCTGAGAACTCAGCTCAGCCCCACGGCACCGTTAAACCAGGAGAGCAAACATCCTGGGAGCCCCAGACACCAAGGGCCTCTCCAGAACACATTTGGGAACCTCAGCCAGGCCCAGCCAGGGGGAAGGTTGCTCACAACGAGGGCTTCACTCCAGCCTCTCACTGGGGAACCTTTGATAGATGTGCTAATTAGCAAGGCCTATAATTGTGTGCATTTTGGTGTATAAGAAGGCAGTGTGTGCATTTCCACCTGGACCAAGTGCTGCACCCAAGGATCCTGAAATAAATACCAAGGCAAAAACCTCTTTTTTCCCCATAAACTGTGTTTTGGTTTTAATCTTAAGACCAGGGCAAGGCAACACTTTGAACTTGGGCTCAAATATGTAAATAAAGGTGTACAAGAGAGCAGGCATTGTCCTGCTCTGCACTCACCTTGCAGCCACAGCCCATCTGGTATCTCTGGTTCAGGCTCTTCTTCTGGGACAAGGATAGATCATCCCACGGCTCAATGTAGTTGCACAAATGGATGAGCACTTTGCCATCACTTAAAATTTGGCCTACAACATGGAAAACACAACAAAAAGCAAGGAAATAAAAATGTCTCCTCAACATCAGAACAAAAGCAGAAGAATACCTCAAGTTTTTAACTCATTGCACCGAGTTAGTCATACTTTAAACCTTTTAAAAAATTAATTTAATTATAACTGAGAGAATTCTGAGTGCATGCTGGATAGATGTAAAAGGCTGAAGGAGGATATTTTTCAGAAGATGTTGGTAACCTGCCAGCCAGGGGTGGATGAGAATGGAGTGCTAGGTTAAACTGGATTTTAGGGCTCTCTAGAAAAATCTGGGGTTATTTGGAAGCCCAGACCTGCATCCACCCAGGCTCATGTTCCTCTCATTAAGCATATTTGCATTCCTGGGAAAATCAGTACTGTTGGTTTTAATTGAGTAATAATTGCAAATACTGAATCAAAATTCCTCCTCTTTATTGATTATTTCATTATTGCCCTTCACCTCCTTTGGAACTGCTCTAAGTTTGCTGGAGGAAGGATGGGAAAGGTGGAAGATCACACTATAACTACAGCTGGACACAACTTGTACATCCCATGGTGTTTGCATTTATTCAGCATATTTTAGCCAAATTCACTCTAAGCAGTCACTCCTGGATTTCCATTAATTATGACATTAATTAGGACATTAATTATGTCCTGTTTTACCTGTTAGAAGATACTGTTTTTTGTTGTTGGCTTCTAGTTTCACTCCACAGAGTGAGGAGTCAAAAGGGGTGTAGACATACTGGACATCCTTGAGCTTTTCAAATCCTTTAAACATCTGAAAATGATCAGAAACAGAGAGTCAGTAGTGGAAAACAAGCATGAAAAACCAGTTGCATACAAGAGCTGGAATAGATACAGGGTGAGTCCCTCCAAAAAAGGCTCCAAAGTCTGAATTAATGTGAGAAAACACCAAGAACTGGACTTTTCCTCTACACTTAATGAAACACATCCAATAGTTTTAGGAGAAAATTAGGTAGGTCTTAATTTTTTTTTTAAATGATAGCTTTTACAAGGTTAAAAAGGCTTTTTTGGTGTATTTGATGGATTGGTAAAACTTTCTCTTCAGTTTATATTCTACTGGCATCTTCCATCCAAGGAGCAATGCAGAGACAGCATTCACCTCAAGCAAAATGTGAATATTTCTGGGTGTGTTCCTATGGGGAATTTTCTCTTGCTCACTGTAGCTGTTGGTGTCTCCTGGGGCACTAAACATGCCTAGGAACCGAGTGTTTTCTGAGCACTGTTCTCATGTTTGCTCACTAAAGAAAAGAGGTTTTCCACATCCAAAATTCTCACCAGTGGCACCTTCTCAAATAACTGCTGGAAGATTTCACCCAGGCCTTAGGATTTACAGCCCCAAAAGGGAGAGATTTGGGATCAGTGTGGTTTTCAGGCCAGCTTGATGCCTTAGGTTTTAACTTTGAAATTTTTCAAATCCTGTACTGCTAGAGTGACTCTGAAGTTTTCTGTAGCTCGTTCAGTGCTGTTCTCTGTGCTAAGGTAGATATAATGAACTTCTAAGTTGCTCTCCAAGGACACTCAGAACAAGAACTGCAAACCACAATCTTGGGGACAGGGGGGCAAGCTTGGGCAAATTCCATCCTTGCCTGGCTCCTGCTTGGGGAATTGATGCTGAGATCCAAGTGGGAAGAACTCGGGAGCTGTCCTTGTCCATGTTGGGATGCACTGAGGCAGGAGCCTCTGGAGCCCAGAGTGTGCCTCTGAAGGCCTTTCCAACCAATCCCTCCTTGATTCCTTTATCCCTGCCTGCTCTCTGTTCCTAGGGAGCCATTTCAGGCATCATTCTGCCCCTTAACCAGCAGTTTCAACCCCACAAAGAAACCTTAGAAGAGCCATTAAAAGCCCCAGACTAGCTTGGCTGTGTTCAGACACGGCGAGGAGGGAGCAGAAGGTGCTGCTCAGGGTCACAGTGGCTGCTGTCATCACCTCGTGTGCCACCACCAGCCTGGTGACATCATGCCACGTGCTGACAGCTGGGGACAATGGCAGAGGCTCACAGCTCTCCCAGTTTGCAGCTGCTGTCCCTGGAAAATGTGTTTGTGTTCCCCAAGCCCTCCCAGGGGATTTAAATAGTCCAGGCCACTAGAAAATGCGCTGTAATATGTTGGTTTTTCTGAAGGCTTGTTTATGGAGGGGGGAAAAAAGCCAAGGTTGTTGTCACCACACTGCTGGTCCAAAAATATTAGATGGGATTTGAAATACTTTGGAGAGAAAAAAAGAAAACAAACAGGCCCAGCCAGAGCAAAACACAAACCAAGCTGGCACCCTGTCCAAAGCAGCAGTGGGGATCACAGAAAAGCTCCACGATGATGAGGAAAATGTGTCTGGGACAGAGCCACCACGTGAGCTCTGCAAGTGGCCTCTGCCTCCAGCTCTGTCCACATCCAGAAACCTTCAGGAGACTGTAGGGAGCAGCTTTCCCATGGATATCTCAGCCCTTGGTCTCAACTCTGGAGGCTTTATGCAGAAAACACACCTTGATTTAGCTATAATAACCCCTAAATATCCATAGCAATGTATAAGGGAGATTAGGTTAACATTTCCCTGAGTTTGCTGTTTGTTCTGTTGCAGGTATTTTGGTTGCTTGCTTGGGTTTGTTTTGGTTTGTTTTTTTTTTTAATTCCTGTCTGACTTATCTCTGGTTTTGACCTACATAATTGTTACAGCACTTCTAAAGATTATAATCTTGTGCTTAACTCAGTAAATCATATTTAATCTTCTCAGCCATATCCTCCCCTCTCCTAAAAGCGTGGATATTTCTCCAAAAAGGGACGAGGTGGTTGGGTTTGCTTCTGCATACACCTGAGCTCCTGGTGGGACTTTACTGGAGTGGGAAAGCAGGGTGAGGATGTGGGGGATAGAGAGAGGTGAACCTGCTGCTGAAGTCTGCACAGACACTGTCCCTGCCCCCCTGAGGGCTGCAACCAACACCAGCACGTGGCTTTCAGATTCTACAATGACTGTGGTGACCAAGAGAGTTACAATTCAACTGCATATAAATCACAAATTATCTTCTCTCTTTAATATAATGCTGGAAATATTGCAAGAAAAGAACAATAGTGGAAAACATTCACAGCTCCTTGACATGCCAAACCATCCCTATAAAATGAATAACCCCCTGGTTATGGTTTTTTTTTTTAATTTCTGAAGATGAATATCAAAATAATATCGAATATTTCCATCTAGGATAGCAACGTTTTAATGCTAAGCCTAATGCCCTGGATTTAAAATAAGAGAAATAGAATTTAAGCCATCCACACTAATGGAACAGCTCAACAACCCTGAGAGCAACAGAGCAGAGAAGCTGCAGCATTGTGCTGAATGTCACAGTCCAAAATAACCTCCAGAGGTTCTGTGCTCCCTTCCCAAGAGAGGAGAATTGATGAGGGAAATGCCAATATCTGAGTATATTCAGGTATATAGGAATTCTGAATATATATATTCAGAATATCTCAGGCCTAAAAACACTCCCCAAAATGCACCCTGAGGTGATAATGGTGGGTGAATTGTGCAGCTCAAAGGAGGTGATTGGAGAGTCTGTTCTTCCCTGCTGTGGTATATAAAGCAAATTCCTGGCCTGTCCCCTGCCCTGTGTGTGCTCCTGGGCTGGATTGTCCTGAGCCCTGTGGTCACTGGACACCCAAGGGACCCTTGGTTTGTGGGACTGCAGGGCATCAGGAGGAACCACCAGGAGGAACCACCAGGAGGAAGAACCAGGAGGAACCATGAGCAGCACCTGGGAGAAGACTGGAAGCGTGAGCAGAGAATATTCTCCCCTTTCACCTGCACTGTGGGGTTAAACCCTGGGAGCAGAGAATATTCTCCCTTTCACCTGCACTGTGGGGTTAAACCCTGGGAGCAGAGAATATTCTCCTCTTTCACACACACTGTGGGGTAAAACTCTTTGAGCAGAGAATATTCTCCCTTTCACCTGCACTGTGGGGTTAAACCCTTTGAGCAGAGAATATTCTCCTCTTTCACCTGCACTGTGGGGTTAGACCCTTTGGGCAGAGAATATTCTCCCCTTTCACACACCCTGTGGGGTTAAACCCTTTGGGCAGAGAATATTCTCCCTTTCACACACACTGTGGGGTTAAACCCTTTGGGCAGAGAATATTCTCCCTTTCACACACACTGTGGGGTTAAACCCTTTAAAATGCTCTTGTCTGAGGTGAGGCACAGTGGCATGAAGCTCTGCCCTCAGTTACTCAGCAAACTGAGTCCCTGTTTCATTTCTACCTCTGTGCCACCTACCAGTTACATTCTGGTCATATTATTTATATATTATACTGGGCACAGCCACCTCGCTGGGTTTATTTTGGGGCCACAGAGGGTGGGCAGGTCACAGAGCTCCTGTTCTCCAGCCAAAATCCTTCCCTTCCCCAAATCCCTCCCTCCCTGGAGCAGGGAAGGCTTCTCCTTCCTGAGGGAAAGGCTTGGTGCTGTCCCTCCCTGCTCAGAAGGAAGGATTTGAGGGGTGGGAGCTGTCACAACCCTTCTGTTGTTAGTCTGAGCTTGTCTGTGATGATGTAGAGCATCTTTCACTAAAAACCACATCTCTGCTCTGTCCAGGCCTGGCTGACTTGCCCTCTGAACCAGGGTGGAATTAAATAAACATCTCTGACTGCTGCCTGAGTTCTGAACAGGTCTCCCCTGGTGAAAATTAGGGAGAAACTCCAAAGAAGCTTGAAAACACAAATAAGTTTCAGAGATTTGGGGGTGCAGGTGCTAAAGAATGGGATTGTAGACTGAAAACAATCAGACTTCTCACATTTTTGCTGAGGTATAAGATCATTTCCATTCCTATCAAGTTACTGAAGTGTTGCAGAGCAGCAGCAGAACATTAAAGTGCCAGTGGGAGGAAAGGGAATTCTCTGGCACTGATATACTTATTTCTGTAAAGAAACATTTGAATGTATCCTTAATATTTAAGAAGACAGAAAGTGGCAGATGGTGAAGAGCTTTGGGGTTTGTTTCAGCAAGGTGAAGGTTGGCTCACAGGCATTGCTGTAAAACCCTAACAGAAGCCATGTGTGAGAACCATCCTTGGGAATAATTTGAGATATCCTTGTTTATCACAGATTTTTCCTAGTTATCCTTGGGAATAATTTGAGATATCCTTGTTTATCACAGATTTTTCCTAGTTAAACTCCTGTGAGGGGATTGTATCAGTGGATACATTATGAATGATTGAATTTTCTTTTGTAGGCATGTAGCCATTCACAATTATCTTAAGTGCTCCCAGTAAATGAAAATATAAAATGTTTGTGGTTCGCAGTTCATATTTTAGATGTAAATATTATAAAATAATATTCAGTGAAAAATGAGAGATGAAGCCACCTGGAAAACCAACCAAGCCAACCAACCAAATCAAAGCACCTCTGCACACTCACACATTTTAATTTAGAGAGATTATTTTGTGCATTCCAGAAAAAGGTGAACCATGATCAATTTGAACACCAGCGAGAGTTTAACAGTGACTAGAATGGCATCAAGACAAGTCTTCTTCACTTGGATTAATGCATTTATCTCCTTATGGGAGCTGAACAAGCAGTGGAAAAATCCTGTGAGATTCTGAATCTATCTTTGGGTGTTTTCTTCCCCATTCACACAAGTGGATTTTTGTTTATGTGGATATGAGGGAAGAACTCCTGCCCTGCAAATATCCCTGTCCACAGTGGACACAGGCTTTGCTCTGCCAGCTGGAAATGCTCCCCTCTGTTTGGGAAGTTTGGATCTCACACCAGCACAGCACAGGTGATCAGGAATCCTCCAAAACCACATGTACTGACACCAGACTGAAGCACGGTTTTTTTTTGAAACCTTCATAAATTACCAATTACAGAATTTCTCATCAAAATATCATTATTTAGCAAAAACCTCCTGAATGTCAGAACAGCTTTCTTTTATCTTTTCTTTTCTTTTTTCTTTTCTTTTTTCTTTTCTTTTTTCTTTTCTTTTTTCTTTTCTTTTTTCTTTCCCTTTCTTCTTTCCCCTTTTTCATCCCTCCTGTGATTTATTCTGTTCAGTTCATCTGGGTCTAACTGTGGAGGCAGCTGGAGCCTTTCCCACCTTCCCAGCGTTTTGGGCTAAATTTTATTGGGCTGAAATATGCAGAGGTTATCAGCATTTGAACTTCAAAAAAGCTGAGTGATTCCATGTACCTTTATTTGTTTGATTTCATACCGGATCATTTTGTGGGTATCAAGGGGATCATCACTGGCAGGAACCACCTTTTCACTGGATATTTTTGCTCTGATCACTGGAAAAGAGAGAGAGACACACAGAGATTTAAGTGCAAATGAGCAGATGCCCAATTTTGCAAGCAAAAAGTGGAAATGACATCAGTAGATTTCAGCATTGTTTTGACACTTCAGCTATGAGTAGATTGTAAAGATTTTACCACGAGAACACCAGCTGAGCTCCTGAAAACAAAAGTAAGTGGGCTGGCTGTGATGGAAATCTGAATTCCCATGAACCTGGAAACCTGATTGATGTTACCACTCAGTTTTGACAAAAACTGTCCATCAAAATCTCTGGAAGACTCGAATCCCATAAAATTTGACAAAATACCCATCATTATAATCAGCAAGCAGAGGAAAGGGACACTGCTGTTGATGACTGAGTTGTTGATCAAATAAATAGACTTGAAGCAACACCCTGAAAGCCTGAGCCAGGCAAGATGAAAGAATTGATTTCATGCATGAAATCAGAAGAAAAGTCTTATATTCACTTTCCTGAGGCTTAACAGAGCACACCATTAGTTGTGCTATCCTGGAGAAATCAATTACTCCCTGTTTGGATGTACTTAATTTAATTATTTCCTGTTCTTTAATCAAGGAAAGGAGGAGATTTTGTGGGAGAAGAAATGGATTCTTTCCCCCTCTCTTTGTTTGAGGCATGGGATGTTTAAAATCCACCAGGACTCTTTGGCACAGTGGTTCTAAGAGTATGGTACGTGGTCAAAATGAGGATTTTATCCCCCAAAATCACTGAGAGCCCCATTTTTGCTCTGTTCTGGATGGCCACGGCTGCAGCTCCTGGGTTAGAACAAAGAGTCTGTGCCTGTGGAGCCACACTGGCAAAGGCCAGAGCACAGGGAAGTTTTAACATCAAAATCAAGTTTCCACCCCCAAAAAAAACTCATTTCTTTGCTAGACTAACTTGATTTTATCATATTTAACACCACAGAAAGAGGAAGGATAAAGAAAAGGAACAGGAAACCCGGAGTGAAACCAGCCAGGTGGAGGTCAGTCCCACCTAACCCTGGGCAATTCCCATTTCCCCACTAATTAGCAGGGAAAACGAGGTGGAATAACCAAGGTGGAATAACTGAGGTGGAATAACCAAGGTGGGGCAGATGCCTGCAGCTTCCAAGCTCCATCCTCTGCCTCTTGGCACTCTCCTCCTCCTGAGCCACTCAAACTCTTTTTGAGGAGCCTTTTAGACTTATTGGGAGGAAAAAGTTCTTTCAGGGAGGAGCAGCAAATTCCTCATTTCACATGGGAAGTGGCAGCATCTCTTTGATCACCCTCGGGTGTGAGCAGCCCCACACATGAACTCTGTGTCTGCAGTGCTCTTTTGGTTTGCCAGGCCAGAAGTGCTGTGGGTTGTGTGTGCTCTGCTGGCAGGGACACATTTGGTTTTGAGCTGCTCTCCTTTGCATCATTGCTCCTTTAAAAAAAAAAAAAATCTTTAAAAAAAAAAGAGTTTTTCTCATTAAAGAGTCTTCTCAATTCTGAGGGAAAGGGCTGAGAAAACAATGTTATTCTCCCAGTACCATAACATGGTTTTTATGCAGGGAATCTTTTCCTGCCTACTCAGTGTGGGATAATTAAAACTACATGCCCACCTTGCATTTCATGTTGAAACATTGTGCATATCCATATTTTTATGAAATCCTACTTGTTAGCACAGGGGAGGAACATTATGGATGGTCCTGGATAGCTCCAGGGGTCACCATGGGGTGGTGCAAGGCTGAAAGTGTAACACCCTGGGGTTTGTCATGAAGGGATCTTTTACTGAGTGTGTAGAAGAAAATGAGAAATATTTGTGTGTTGTGTGTGTTTCATTCATTTGTTTGTGTAAGAGAAGGATTCCAGATGGCAAAGGAGGGCAAATTGAGATTTTTTATTTTTTTTTCTTTAAGAGTAAAAGAGTTTCATTGTCTAAATTTTTAGCTATTTGGGTTTTACCCTTCTATTCTCCTGAAACCAGATTCAGATCTTTTGGGGCCTTTTCATCCTTCTTGGGTTTCTCTTTTATTTATTTTTTTTTTTTGTCTTTTCTGTGCACTAATATTTTTTTGCAATCAGTGTCGTCTAGCTGTCTCCTCAAACCTCTGATTCATGTGGTTGCTTCTGTTTTTAACCACAAGCACTTCCTGCAGGAGCATTCCTGGGCCCTGCCATCTCCCTCTCCTCGCTCGTGGTTCAGGGGTGGTTGGGGCTCAGGATTCCTCCGAGTCTGCACTTCTTTTCAGAAGAAAAAAGAAGTTTCAGCTATTCCACGGCTGGCTTGGCCTCTCTGTGTGAGTGAGAACAGCCTCTGGTTGTTCAGTAATAATGTCATTTTATCTGTCAGGCAGTTATTGCTTCCTTATGAGGAATTTGCATGTATGGAGTACACATGCACACTCCATATTCCAGCGCCAGCAATTCCGGATTCGTTCTGCACTGCAAACGCAGACTCCAACATTCCAGTGGGAGGATGGAGCTTTTCTGAGGGACACAATTTTGATAAAATGTGATTTATTTTATCCCCTCTTTGCAGCTGGAGGTTGTCTCAGGTGAGCAAACTGAAAGGGAATGGATTTGAGTTACCAGAGGACAACGCTCAGCCCTTGGGCGCTCAGGATTAGAAATGTGTGGAGAATATTTCCTCCTCCTTTCCTGAATAACAATGAACCTCTCCCAGCCATTTGTGCATCAGCAGAAGATGATTTTAACTGGGTAAAACACAGGATATATTTAGTTTATTGTTTGATTTGTTTGTGTTTAGGCAGTCAGGAGAAGAGTGTCAGGGTTTGTACAACACAAGAGCATTTCTGTGCAATAAAAGGGTAGAAAGTTGGGCACTAACAGCATCTTTCCCAAATTTGGGTGATTTCCTCCTGGAATTAGCTACACTAATGAATACCTGTAAATAAACTGTGCCATTACCTTGTGTGTTAGAGGCTTTTGTGATCCTGAGGAGCTGCTTTGCCAAGGGTTTATTTCCTTAGAGTAGGGAAATTCCCTGCCAGGAGATGGATTCTGCCCCACAGTGACAAAAGCAAGGAGGTTCGAAGGGAGAGAAGGCACAAGAACTGAGCAGTCCCTGCAGGGCCCATTCCAGGGGTGGCATCCAGAGAAATCCTTGCACTTTGTCCACGGAAATTCATCTATTCCCTAAAAGTATTGTCCTTTTTAGACTCTTTAGAAGTAACTTCTAGAAGTAACTCCGAGTTACTTCTCAGGGAATAAGAGAGGGAAGCTGTTGAGTGAAGAATTACTGTCATTGTTACAAGTTGGTGTTATTAAGTAAAATATTCTGTATTACAGCATTTCATATTTTATATGATATTGCTGTACTTAAACAAGTGGTGAGATTATCCTCCTTAGGCTGCTTCTCACAGCTTAAGGAGGTGTTTGAAGATGAGAAACTTTCCTCAGGTAAAATAATCAACCTTACTGCTCTTTAAAAAGGAAAGGAAAGTGGAGTTTATCCCCAGATAAACTTTATAACCCTAAGAAATAGGAGGTAAGGGAGAAGGTAAAAATTGATGAACAGGCCTGGTGCCCATGGCTGTGCCTGTCCCTGGGCTCACAGGCTGGGGTCACTTCCAGCTGTGTTCTCTTCCCTTCATTCTGCCAGGCTGCAGCAGAACACAAATCCATTCCCAGCTCACCTGTGGCAATCCTTACATCCTTACAAAGATTTTACTCTGGTTTTAAGGACTCCTCATCTAAGTCACTGTATCACTTCCTACACTTGCTGTTTTATACTCATTTATTTGCCTCATTTATTTCGCAGTCACGGAAGGAAAGCTCCCAGAAGTGCTGCTTTAGCTAATCAGTGCTGTAATACTGATGATTTTCATTTGAATATTGGGATAAACCACCCAGAAATGCCCAGTGCAACATTTGTGGTGCCACAGGTTTTGCTCCAGCTGAGAGTTTTCCATTAATGATTTTTCTCAACCAAAGGATGGTGATTTCCTTCAGGGGCTACTGTGGGGTTAAGGAAGAAGGGATTTTATTAACACCTTGTCACCACAAGAGCTAACATTTGTACTCTGCAAGAGAAGACTGGGGACAAGTGTGATAATGAGATTTTCAGTAGTGCCCATCTTCATTTTGGGTGGTGAGTGAATTCAGGGGGTTCAGCAGGAGACCAGAGATGAAGCTGGAAATCCCAGAAAGGAGCTGGAATTCTTTCCTCCCCTCACCAGAGCTGCTCCAGAGGGAATGTCTGTGTGCAGCCTGGCCAGCAAACACCCCTGCAGCTCACATTTGCCTCCAGCTGAAGTCAGGCATCTGCAACTGGCCAAGAATTTAAACGTGAGCAACCAGAAAGCAAAATAACTTCATGTCTGTGAGCAGAACCCCCTCTCCTGCAGTCACCTAAAGCCAAGTTTTGGTAAAATAATGCAAGGAGTCCAAGAAAAGCTCTGGAGAGAGGGTGTGACCACATTATTCATTGACCTTCCTTGTGTCTGGAGGCCACAGAGGCTGAACCCTGGTCCACTCTGGGTCTCTTGGAGAATAATGGCAAGAAATGCTGTCAGAGCTGCCAAGGAACCCAGAACAGTCAGGAACACTTGGGTTTCAGGACACAGTGTGACAAAAAATGTTCTTTAGATGGGAACCAGACATTTAAGACACTTAAATTCCCTTGCAGGGAGTGAACAGAGTCAGCAGGAGGGGAGAGTGAATGATCAGCCCCCAAAAAGAAGAGGAATCTGCACAGAATTTGTCACAACAGACCAAATTTAAGGAACCCTCCTTAAAGCAACACTGCACAGGATAGAAAAGGTAGAATAGATCTCTGGGATAGAATCCCAAATTAAACAAGGTCTAATTTAATTGGCTGCTGATTTCTGTTGCCCACAAAACCTCTAAATTGTGCAAGAGGTTGTAAGAGTCTTCTCCCATAATTTAGAGGAACTGTCCCATCTGTCCAGCACTGCCACTCTATTTTCCTCTTTATTTTAAATTAAACATGCTGGATTGTTCAGTTGTGTCAGAGATTCCCTTGCCATGTTTGCTCATGGAAAAGCTTTGATTCTCACCAAAGAGGAGAGCAAATAAACTCTCTTAAATATTCATGTATATGGAAAATATTCTAATTTCTCAGAATACACACGAGAGGAAGGAAGAAGCATTGTTAACTCAGGTTGTGACTCTGTAATTCTGTAACTCTCAGGTATCACTGATGCAAAGAGGCAAAAGTTATTCACTAATTGACATAAAATAATGTTTTAAAAGGAGTCATTTAATACCCAGTGGGTAACTTTACATAAACACTGATATCTTTTAAGCAGATTATTTTAGAGATAGTTTTGGGGAGAATGAAGGTTTTGTTTCTCTTTGTGTTTCAGTATTTGATTTCCAACAGGGGTGGCAGCAGTGTCAGTCATTTGAAATCTCTGGGAATGTCTGTGTGTATTCCACAGATCCCTGGGAGCAGGGACCTTTTCTGCCATGAGCAGCCATCCCTGCCAGTGCCACCAGGGTGATTTTGGCTCAACAAATTGCCTTTAACCTGAACTGTTTGAGACCTTCCCAAAGCGAGTCCCTGAGCAGCAAATATTCTGGATTTTTCTGCCCATGCTGAAGGGTTTGCCAGCTACACTCTCATGAAAATGCCAATATTTTTTATCCTGTTCCCACTCCATTTTTCTCTAGTCTGAGTCCAAAATAAAAAGGCTCTGCTCTAAATCCATTTCACATATTTGGAGTTGAGATGTTCTGTCTTGCATAAAAAAGGTTTGTACTCCGTGCTTGCAGAAGCTCTCCTACTTTTTACTGCTTCAGGTATTTGCTTTTCAACTTGGTGGCATCCTTATGTTTACTTACATTAAGTAGCCTTGTGCAAATTAATTCCTATTTAATTGGATCTTCCAGAATGTGCTTGTTATGAATTTCCTGTGATGCTTCCAGTCAGCTCCACCTCTGCCATGGGTGTCCAAGGGCTTTACCTCCAACTGGCTTTGCTGAGGGCTTTTTAATCAGCACTTGCTGGTCACCATCACCACCTCTGGAAATAGTTCCAAATACCCCTTTGAAAACGGATAAACCATTTGGGGTTTAATTCTTATCCAAAAGATTCCCATCCTCAGGGCAGGGGTAGGCTGGAAGTGGAGCCTGGGCTCAGGATGAGGACTGAAGATGTGTGTCAGGGTGGTTCAGGCAGTGTTTGTGGGAGGTCACAAATGGCTCCTAGACTCTGCCAAACTATTGATGGTTCTGATGCCTTAGGTTTGAACTTTTCTATGTTCCCAGCCCTGCCCTGCCCAGTGTCACTCTGCAGTTCCCTGGAGCTCGTTCAGTGCTGTTCTCTCATGCTCACACACACACAACAAAGCCTCTCCAGCTCTCCAAGGACACCCAGACCCTCCTAGGCCCAACAAGAACTGCAAACCACAATCTTGGGGACAGGGGGGCAAGCTTGGGCAAATTCCATCCTTGCCTGGCTTCTGCTTGGGGAATTGATGCTGAGATCCAAGTGGGAAGAACTCGGGAGCTGTCCTTGTCCATGTTGGGATGCACTGAGGCAGGAGCCTCTGGAGCCCAGAGTGTACCTCTGAAGGCCTTTCCAACCAATCCCTCCTTGATTCCTTTATTCCTGTCTGCTCTCTGTTCCTAGGGAGCCATTTAAGGCATCAGTACTGCCAGGCTGGGGCTGAGATGGATACCACACACTGCCATGGGAAATAATCTGGGAAGCCTTTCCAGTGTCTCCTGTCACAGCCATGGAGTGCAGGTGTCCCACACAGGCTTTGCCTTTGATGCTTTCAGCACCCAGGAGACTGCAACCCTTCTTTTGCAGTGCTGGTTTCTGAATTCCTGCACAGACTTTGAGTTGTTTCAGACTTCAGGAGAGAGAGAGGTGTTTCTTTCAGGACCTGCTGAGGTGCTACTTCATCCTGATTCTTTCAGGGGTGGAAACCTAACATTAAACATTTTGATTTCTCTTTTGAGAACAAATCAGTGCTGAATGTTCTTTGAACGATCTTTGAACAGCTGAAAAAGAGCAAATGTGTTTAGCAAATGGCTCATCTATCAATGAACCTTTCAACAGGGCAAGGCAGCAAACAGGATCTTCATTTCCAATCTGTAGCTCAGCTCAGATATTTGGGGCTGTGGGACAAGCTCAGTTCTAGACACAAACACAGTGAGCAGCAGCAAAGCTGGCCCAGCACTGAGTGAGTGGGGAAAAACCTTCTCCTCTGGGTTTGCAGGATGGATTTCTTATCTCTAAGTCTGCACTGCCACTCTTCCTCCACAACTCCTAGACCCAAAGTCGAGGAACCTTTAGTTCAAAAGATGTTTCTGCTTAATTGGGATATGAAGGCAGTTTTATTTTTCCTGCTTTGTACTTTTGTTTCCTGACATTCCATCAATAAATGCTCACAGCCATCTGTAAAGTGACTAAATCATCAGCACAGTAATTAACAGAACCACTGTTCCTGAAATCATGAGAAAGGGAAATAATGGAACTTTCTGGGCTGTTGGGACACAACTGCTTTGGATCTGCAAAGCTCCAGAGTAAAGAGCTTTTGAAGAATTTAACTGCAAGAGCTCCTTGAAGAATTTAACTGCAACTCTAGCAAGGTTTCCCCTTTATTCTATGAAAAGCAATGTATGGAAGAGCATTTCCAAACCTTGGTGATGCTTCCAGTTGCATGAGGAGATAAGGGTGGGGAGACAATGATCCTGTCTGTAACTGGGAAATCAAAGTGAGGTTCGTCACTTGGACTAAAACCCCACAGAAACTTTTGGGGACTGAAACCCCCATGAACACTCTCCAAGTTGATAGAGCAGACACCAAGGATTTTCTAATTACTACTTGATAAGGATATTAATTTGCACTGCATTATTTCCCAGTGTAAAAGCTTTGCAGAGTTTGGTTTCTCTGTAGGGTTTTATTAACACAGAGCTGTTCTTGTCTGCATCCAAACTGCATTTCCAGGCTTTCAGGGTGTGGAAGTCTATATTTAAGCTCATTAGGGCTCTCAGGTAGGTCAGGATTTTGTGCATCTCTGTGTTTTTGGCTCAGGATGCAAAAATTCCTCGTGTCGAAGGCAAGAGTTGATCAGGTTTGGCTTCCTTGTTAAACCAGAAGATTAAGTGGTTTTATTTTTTCTTTAATTAAAAGAATACATTCGATTTATGAGCATGAGGTTTTAGAATCTCATTTCTATAAACTCCCAAATAGAAGAGGCGAGTGTATTTTTAACAGAAGTGTGGGATTCTTTTAATTTAAATATCACCTAAAAACTGCCCTGATTTCCTAATGCTGCTCAAGGTCAGCTTTATTCTCCTGCGCTGTTTTCACAGCTGCTCCCCATGTTACCAGAACCATTTCTCTCTGCCTCACAAGCCTCAGATACCACATCATTTGCCTGGTAATCAACATCTGCCTAATTTCAGCTGAAGAATAACACCCCCTTTATGCTCCAAAGGCTGTAGAACAACATACATGGTGTTATTGTGGATTTCCATTCGTGGGGACATGGCCTTTCCTCGGGGCAGGAGGAACCCCACACTGCTGAGATGGATTTTAATGAGTGGGTTTGGGATTAAAGTTGGCACATTAATAGGATTAAGAGTTTGGCAGCCTTTCATGTTCTCTGTTTTATATCATTCCATCTTTGTTC
Organism: Erpornis zantholeuca; assembly: GCA_013400515.1. Classification (NCBI taxonomy): domain Eukaryota; kingdom Metazoa; phylum Chordata; class Aves; order Passeriformes; family Timaliidae; genus Erpornis; species Erpornis zantholeuca. The sequence continues at coordinate 37,597 of VZTN01025351.1, read as the reverse complement.
CCAAGCTGGAGTTTTGTTCTCCCCCTCGGTGTGTGTAGAATGTTGGTTTTTTTTGAAGTGATGGGGTTTAGTTTCCCAGAATTACAGCAAAATGCTTTTAAATAAAAGTAACTCAGCTTTTTCATTTCCTTCCCCCTGAATTTAGAGCACATTCAGCAACAAGTTGGGGTTGCTGAGTTACTTCTAAATCAGGCAACCAGCACAATTCTTCTGAAATTTCATTTTACTACACAGCAGCCAGCTCAGGGCTTGTTTCTTTTTTCACCAAAGCTAAATCATGGTACAGTTTTTCAGCTCAGGAATGTTGTGCTCAGTGGGTTTGGCTCCTTAAGATCCCATCCTGTTGCTCAGTTTTGGGATGCCACCTCATTTTACAGCTACAGCTTTGAAGTGTTGGGAACTCTGCCACGAGAATGCAGCGAGCAAAGGGAAGGAGAACCACAGGTTTTTCCCAGAGCCAGCCCCAGTTCCATGCTGAAACAGCAGCTCCTGAGGTGCACTCATCTGCAGAACACTGCAAGTCATTTCTTCTCATTTCAAGAGTTGCATGAGATTGGCAGTGTGATTCAAGTCTTGGATTCAGCACCGAAAATAAGTTAGGAAACTGAATTTACATGGATTTTTTACGTTCTCAAAGGGTTTGCTCCCACCCTAAACCCTCAAGTAGGCATGGAGTTATTTGTAGGTCTTATTCAGGTCTTATTCTCCCTATTCCCAAATTCAGGCTCCATCCTAGGAAGCTGTTTCACTTATATTTTAGTGAAATTTATTTTCACTGCTTAGCTGCAAAAGGAAGGACTCAGTGCTTCCCACAGCAGCATTCCAGGAATTCATGGAATGGGAATATTGAGGTGTTCACTGGACACTGAGGCACAGATACTCTGAATTGTAATCTGTGAGTGACACCACAGCATTCCTGCAGCCAGAGCAGACAGGTTCTTTTAGGATTTTTTGCATTTTTTTAAAGCATTTAGAAGTTTCAGGCTATGATACTGAGCATATATGCACTGAAATGATTCCTTAATTGCCATCTATGGGCATTTGTGCCAGTGATGGACCTTGGCAGGGTGCCAGGTGTTTTTTCTTCTCTTAATGCATCAGCAGCTGCTTTAAACTAAACAATTTCTAAGAATTCACGTGGTCCAGGTTTTTTTTAAATTTTATTCGAAAGTGTCATTAATGTGCATAAAAATATGCATAAAAGACAGTAAGAAAAATTAATTTCTTTTGTATTTAGAGAAGCAAAGAAATCTGTCCTGTTTTCTGTAGCTGAGTTTGACAGTGCAGCCAAGATAGGTCCAAATGTCCATTTCTCAATAATTTCTGTTAATGAACCTAACATTTGTCCTCTAACAAAATGTGGGCACGGGGAAGAGTGATTGTTAATGATCCCTGATTGTTAATGATTCCTGATTGTTAATGACCACTGTTCCCTGAGCACTGGGGGGGCACCCAGGGCTGGAATTCTGCTTGAACTGAGGAAAAGCCTGAGCCTTGCCTCATTTCCAGCCCCTCTGCGTTAAAGCTACCACCAGGAGTTGTGAGATGAGGATAATTTCAGCTTGTTTCCAGAGGATTCATCAGTTCTGGGTTCTGGAGATGGGACTGGCAGCATTCTCTGCCCCAGTGGCACCAACGCTGCCTCCCCACAACAATCCCTGCAGGAGCCACGCTCAGCTCTGGAGCTTGGATGTTTTTGGGACAGAGCTGGGACCAGCACAGCCCAGTCCAGCACTTCTGCCATGCAATTCCCAGCTCCTGGAGCAGAAACTCAGCCTCCACTCTGGTGTGTGGGCCCTGAGGGAAGGTGGCTGCATGTTCCTCTCAGGTGGCTCTGGAAATGTGCATTTTTGGCACTGATTCTGCACCCTAGGGGAAGGAGGTTTTGTAAAGCAGTGGGATCTGCCTCTGGGAAGAGAAATGCAGGTCATGAGTTTTCCATGCTCTGGGGAGGTCCCAAAAGCTGCAGGAATTCCAGGATTTCCCATCAGCCCAGGTCAGGGGTGTCTGGAAGCACTGCCCATGACCCAGGGTGCTTCCAGGAGCTGTCTTGCCCAAGCAACAGCATCCAGAGCCCAGATCTTCAATAGGATTTATAAAAACCTTCCCAGAAAACCAAGGTTTGTGGCAGCTCAGCCCTTTGGGGTGGATGTCACTGCTTGTATGGACACAAAGGGCAGAGACATCACTGCTGAATTTGGTGTCAAACCTCCCCTGAAAGGGCTCAGCAGCCTGGACATGCCCTGGGCAGACCTGCCCAGTCCCCACTGCTCCCTGCCTGTGAGTAGAACACAACAAAACACCAATAAAACATTTCATTTCACTCTTCACCTTTTCTCTCCTCGCTTGGAAGAAGAACCATCCCTGTTTCCAACATTCCCCAACGCTGATTTTTCCCATCAGGCAAAAATTACTTCCCTCTCAATAATGTACAAATTAATCCATTCCAGCACAAAACTGGATTTTATATAGCAGTGAGGCAAAATCATGGGACACTGAGCCATGAAGGTTTTCATTTGAAATTCAATAATAAAGAAATAGCATATTGTGATTTTCTCCCAGAGGAGCTGACTCTGAAAACTTAATTCTGGCGTATTCAAAGAAAAATTTTACTGTTATGTTTAAATGTGATTAAAATTTAATATATCATCTGGCACATCTTTACAATGCTTGATCTCGGTGATCTTGGGAGATTTTAATGGGCTGAAAATGCTGCCAAGCTCCAGCTGTAAAATTTCCATCCTATTTTGAAATGTGCCACTCTTCTCCAAAGCTGCAGAACTGTTCTCTGAAGTTGTATCTTATATATATTTGTTTTCAAGGCCTGCTAGTCATTGCTGTCCAGCAAAAATGTAATTTTCGAATATTTTTAAGAAAAAAACAGTAATAAGAGAGTTCAAATCAGAAAGTCTACAACCAACTTTGTAGGAAACTGGTGTTACCCAGCTAAGAAATGTGGAGTGTTTACATATTTGTCCTAGCATCCAAAAAAATAGCCCGAGGGGGAAAACCAGCATGAATTGAAAGTGCCAGACTTTAGAAAGGAATCAGTGCTGTCCATAGCCCATTTCTGTCTCCAGACTGCCTGACTTGAAGTGCACATTGGTTTAGAATTGAGGCCAGGAAGACAAATTCAGTGGCAAAAGGGAAATCTGTTATCTTGGCACTATCTGGTAAACTCAATTGCATCCATGTTTCTCTCCAAAAAAAGGCAATTATCCAAAGAGATTTTGTGTATTGGCTTGGCACTCCAGGGCCTCACTACTGAATTTGTGTCCAGCACCTCCTCCCCACAATTTTTTGTGAGGAGAAAACCTGAGCAATGTGGTCAGCACTGCTAATTAGCATGGCCATCTTGTCTAATTAAAGCTCTCCGTTTTCAGGGCAAGCCCTCTGGGGCAGCAGAGGTGTTTGCTGGGGGCTGAAGGAATTCAGCACAGTTTTTGGAGGGCCCCAGCACCGTTCAGAAGAGCACAAGAGGGAGGGAGCTCTGGTTTTGTGTAAGAGGTGTGCACCTCATGGTGCCAGGCCCTTCCCACACATGAGGAGTCACCTCGAGTTTAACGAAACTTAAAACCACTGAGAAGCTCATGAAAATCTCTCCAATCTGCACAAAACTGCATCCCCTGCAGGCTCTGTGGGAAGATGAACAAACCCAAGGTCAGGTTAGTGGCAGGACTGGCACAGCACTCCTGATTCATCCTGGCAAATCCCATGGCTCTTCCCATGGTGTCCAACCCTTAACGCCTGCAGGGCTCTCCACTCATCCCTGAGTTTAGGCAGGACCAGGAGCTCTCCCTGACTCTTATCACCATCAGGTTACTCAGGTTCTGTGCTACCCATGGGCATTTAGAGCCACAAAAAACCTCCTGGCAGTGAAAGACAAAGCATCCCAGCAGCAATCATCTTAACAAAAGCCAATGCAAAGGAGCTCGTCCCGGATTTAATTAATTTCTCTGCTTGTTTTTCCTCGGATCTCTCAAAAATGCTGTTGCTGTGTGGCTTCACACATTCAGTTAGAGGTTCAGGTAGTGTCAATTCAATCTCTCCACCTCCACCCAAGTCGTGCTGAAGGAAATTTAAAATGTTGCATGTCCACAGCGGCTGAAGGACCTGTGGTGGTCAGCAGCTCCACGGGCAAGCCCAAGACTCTATCTCTGTTTTTTCTCCGGAGTTTTGGGTCACAGCATCTTTATTTTAATAAGATGCACTAGGAAACACCTCGAGGAAACCCTCGGCAGCGTTTGAGGGCGCAAAGGATGAATTCAGTAACTGAAGAGCCACAAGAATCTCGGCACCCAGGTGGCCCCGAGGCCACAGGTGTGTCCCCAGCTCCCAGGGGATGAGCAGTGCCTGCCCAGGGCTCCATCCTGGGTGCCCCTTCCCGCCGGGCACTGCTCCTCTCCTGGGCACAAAGGCTGCTGGCACCAGCCTGGGGGAGCTGCCTCTGCCAAGCTGCTCCCTGGCGTTTCCTCTCAGCTCCACTCCAGCTCCTTCAAAGGGATTTCGCTGGGTTTATGCAAAATGCTGTGGCCAAAGCATACCCAGAGACTCAGCCATAAATGCCCAGAGCGGGTTTTATGTGTGTGTGTCTATGCAAATGCACGCACAAAAATATGTGTGTGTTCATCTCTTCATCTCCCCTTTTATAATATTCAGAAATGGTGCTTTAAAATGATAGCAGACAAAGGGATCCTTGACATAAACGTTCCTTAGCCAAAAGAGGAAGTTTACTTAGATAGGAGTATTTATAGGAGGGAGAGCTTGAGCATCAAGTCCAAACATTGTAACACAGAACTGTCTTCAGCATTTAAATAAAAAGTAGAGTGATATAGTTCCTATTTGCAAAACATATCTGAGAATTGAATAAACATTGATCTACACCATCAGAATGGCTCCCCTAAGGAAGGCAGCCCATAATGGATGTTTCGAGTTTCCTCTATGTGGCAAAACTGTTAATTTCGGAAAATCTTTACATTAAGTCTGTTGAAAAACTGTCACCAAGGCACAGGCATGCATCAGGCTGTAGCAGTTCAATGTGCACGTATTTGGTTGTAGCACAACTTTTATTTCCTTCCACTCCCTGAACACCCCCAAGCATGTCATGCCTGGTGGAGGTACCTCCCCGAAAGAGACTGCTTAACACGGGCAGATTAAAAACCAATTTAACTGATGGCCACAAACAGAGCTCAGAGTTTGTCATGGCCACAAAGATTTTCTGTCAGGGCATAAAAGCAATGAATCAGTATGCAGGAGGGATTGCCTGCCCCATAGAGATGCTAATTCTGTGACACTTTGGAAACTCATGTTCTACATTTACTGTTCACACCCGATGGAAGCCAACCAGCCTCAGCCCGAGCTAATGAAATCAAAAGGCTGCAAAATGTCACATTTTCGCAAAGTGACACACTTTCTCATCCCCTTGCAGCCTAATTTTGGGATCTTTAGGCTCTTTCTATGAGTTGTTTGACAGCCGCGGTGCTGCCTGCCTGTCATGAGGCACGATTGTCCCAAAGACTGGAAAGTCACATTCACCCAGAGCTGCTGTAGCCACTTTATCTGCAGAAAATAAAGGTCCCATGAGTTTCCTGCTCCGGAAAATGACAGGAAACCACAAGAATCAATTAAAGAAAGTCTAGCATAGCAGAACAAACATCAAAAGTTTCAGCGAGTTAGCAATGGGGACTAACATCTTGTGTTCCTTTCTTTTTTGAGTTGTTTTTTGGTTTTTGTTTTTTTTTTTTTCCCTGAAGTGCTATAAAAACATCTATACGCACAGTTTACACATTGCAGGCATATTTAGATAGGATGTTTTATATATTTATATACTACTTTATATATTTATATACTACTACTATATTTATATATTTATGTACTACTAGCAGTAGTATATATTTTACATGCAGCAGTAGCATATATTTTATATATAGCAATAGTATATATTATATTTTATATATAGCAATAGTATATATATATAGCAATAGTATCTATTATATTTTATATATAGCAATAGTATATATTATATTTTATATATAGCGATAGTATCTATTATATTCTATATATAGCAATAGTATATGTCACATATATACTATACATATATTAACTATACATATATCTCATGCTGCTAACAGTAGATATTTGAAAGCTCGGGTATTCTCTAAGTTAGGAGAGATATATAAATACCCAAAACAGGTAAAAATAAACGAAGGAAACCCCGCGCTCTCTAACACGGCAATCCCAACAAACTGATAACCACGCGCGGGGAGCGGAGCAGCCTCCGGCACAGCTTTCCCCCTGCCCGAGGGCAGCACCCAGCACCCAGCACCCCTTTTTCCACGTCCCGCGGGTGCGGACGGGGACTCACCGAGCGCGGCATCGCACAGCAGCTGCTGCGGGTGCGCGGGCGCGCAGCTACAGCCGGACACGGCCGCGGGCAGCGCCAGCATCAACACCAGCGCTGCCACCCTGCCCCCGGGGCTGCCTCTGCCCGCTGGGCTCATGCTCCGCACGGGGAGAGGCTTCTGGTGGGCTGCTGGCTCGGCCGTGGGTGCGCGATGCGCTGCGCTGCTGCCGGGGGATGCTCGCTGCTGCCGGGGGATGCTCGCTGCTGCCGGGGGATGCTCGCTGCCAGCGCCGCCGGTGCTCGCTGCCTCCGAGCTGCCCTGACCTGGGACCCTCTTATTTATGGCCCAGCCCCGGCTCCGCCTTCCCCCGCGGTTAAAAGCTCATTTATTGGTGACATCGGCCCCGGGGGTTCCTCTGCCGGCAGCGCGGGAGTGGAAATGTTAATCGCCAAAAGCCTCCACAAAAAAAAAATAACCACCCAAAAAACAACCAAACAAAACAGCTTTTACGGCGATCTGAAGCTGATTTTCCTGACCGTTTTATCTCGTTCGAGCGAGTTCGCTCCCACTCTGGATTCAAAAAGCCAGCCCTGCGATGCGGTTTTGGGCGAGTAAACAAAGCTGTCCTGTTTTTAAAGCTCCGTTCGCATTCGCAGCCCCCGAATCTTCCCCTGCGCTTCTGGGCGCTTTGCTGAAGTGCCGCCCCTGTTCGCAGGCTGCACAGAACTTCATTCATGGAAAGGGAAACCTCTCAATGCTCTGCTTGTGAGCCTCCAACAATCGCTGGTTACAGGGAAGAATGAATTACAAGTAAAAGCCGCCATAAAAGGCATTTTTAAACAAAATAATTTCATGGCGGTTTTTTGGTTTTTGGGCAAGGGAAAATATCCCAGCGGTGTGTTCTGGAGGCACGGCTCCTTCCCTGCATTCCTCATTCATGCAAATCCTGCCCAGCACAGATCCGTGCCTGTGTTTCCTGGCTGATGTTGTAATTCTGTGGAATACAGACAGAAATGAGGAGTTCAGAAATCCTTTCCACCTTCAGAGCTTCGGTTGCTGTGGCAATCTGGGTATGTGTAACCTGTGGGCACCCTCTTTTTATACAGAAAAGCGTTTCATGAGGAAGCAACCCCAGGTTTGATTAGAGACTAATCAAAAACTAGGTTTTGATAAAGAACATCTCTAGATTGACATGCAGGACAGGGCTGCTTAAACAGCTCCGTGTTTTGTCACAACCCAAATCAAGCCTGGGAATTGGAGATTCACTAATATGACCTGAACCATTCCAATCCAGGCTCATGAAAATGTATTTTGTTGAGGCTGAGATTTAGGTGTGCCCAAAGCAGCTTGGTACCTTTAGAGAGATGTGTGCATGTTTTACAGCAGCAGATTTATTTCATTTCTGAACACTTATACCAATATCAGTGCTCTGATTCTTCTTCTTTTTAACTCCCATCCCCCTCCCGACACACTCTGTTAGGAAAAAACCCCACAAATATTCAGAATTATTAGAACTGGGTCTCATTTTTAGACTTTAGACCCACACTGAACACTGAGCCAGGAATCCTGTAAAAAACATCCTGATTTCACCCAGCCATACTTGGATTTTTTCACTTTTCCAGTCTGAAGTTTTGGCTTCAAATCATGAGGTTGGATCCAAGCCCAGGACTGACACCTGAAAATAACTTAGACCTGTTAACATCTCTGTTCTTACCTGGAAGGAGCAGACTTCTTTCATGTGAGGGGAAGGATGAGAAAGGCTGGAGCCTTGCTCGGGGAGCTCAAGCTGCAGGAAGGCAGCAGAAGCCCCAGGCAGGTGTGTCAGGGTCTGGCATCAGCACCTCTGGGACTGTGGCTGCTCAAGCCTCACTTGGGGTGCTGGGGCTGGGAAGTGATGGAGGAATTAATTGGGAGCCATGGATTGGTTTCCACAGGACATCACAGGGCTGCTGCTGTAGGTGATCCAAGCAGACCAATTTGAGGGATGTTCCCACAAAATTCAAACGATAAGGAAATGTGCTGGGCACTCTTCTCTACCTGTCCCTGAGGCCACTTTTGCCCAGGGTTCTCCAGAACAACACATCCAGCTTTGTTCTGGGTGTCCTAAAGACTTTTATATCTACTACCATCAAACTAACTACATCATGAATGGAAGAATATTAATTAATATTATTTAAAAGTAGTTTTGTGACAAGTCACAAATTAATGGTTAGGATTATCTAATCCCAGATATGGAAGAGGATGAAATACTTTCAACTCTATTGTGCAGAATGCAAAAACGCTAAACCCAAACCTCATGTGCTAATTGTGCAAATGCCATTAACATATGTTAGTTGAGGTCTTACCTAGTGTTCTCTGCAGGGATAATTCAACTTCTAGGGGTCCCTCGAAGCCAGCTGTACACAGGAGGAACATTTAAAGTATGATCACACCTAGGGAAGTGAGTGGCCATAAGAGAGGTTCTCAATAAATGCGTTCCCAGATGGTCCCAGCTGGCACTGGGAGGGATGGGAGGGGAGATCCCATTTTGAATTTTGAGATTTTTTGAAACCTCAGCAGAACAATTTCCTGATAAACCTGCATTCTGAAATGGTTTTGTCAGTTTAGACAACAGCATATTTACATCGTGGCTTTGGAAGGGATTTTAGGAGGTCTGGAAACCTCTGTACTCAGGAATTCCTGCTCCCAGAAATGCAGGAAAATGTGCTTTAATCTGTGTGCCACAGGAGACAAATGCTGCCTGTGTCTTCTGCTGGAGAACCTGGTACCACTGAACAGCACCACAAAAGCTGCACTGGCCTTTTTTATATTGGATATTGCTGTGGTTAGAGATGGATAAGGAAAATTACTTTATAGGGAATTTAAAAGGAGCCAATCTGCTCTGGAGCCAGGCTGGGAGAGCTGGGGGTGCTCACCTGGAGAGGAGAAGGATCCAGGGAGAGCTCAGAGCCTCTTGCAAGGCATAAAGAGGAGCTCCAGGAGAGCTGGAGAGGGAGTGGGGACAAGGCATGGAGGGACAGGAGATAACTCGAGGCTGAGGATAACCCAGAGCTGAGGGTAACTGAGGGATGAGGAAAACCCAGGGTTTCAGGATAACCCAGGGCTTCAGGATAATCTGGGGTTGAGGAAAACCCAGGGTTTGAGGATAACCCAGGATATCAGGATAGCCCAGGGTTTGAGGATAACCCAGGATATCAGGATAACCCAGGATATCAGGATAACCCCCGTTCCTGGCTGTGCTGGGATTTCCTCCTGCCGCTGCTCCCTGCCCTCCCCTGCCCATTTTTCCAGAGGCAGCACTGCCCTGTGCATCCCTGGGCACTGCTCAGCAGCATTTCTCTGGGGGTTTGGGTTCACCCTCGGGCTCTGAGCTGTGTGGAGGAGCACTGAACTCTGCTGCACTGGGATTGTCCACAGAGATTTTTCCAAAGGTTTCTCACTGTCACCTCGTTGTCCCTTGCAGCTGTCAGGCAGTCTGAGTCTATTCAGAGTCTTTTGCTTGGGTTGCCTGCTCTGTGCTTTAGCTTCTGGCAGTGCACAGAGTAAATTCTTTATCTGTATCCATCTGATTTTCTCTTCATTGTGGCAAATTCATTTTATTTGAGAACAGTAGCAGGCAGGATTCTCCACAGCAATAATTTATCTGTTGCCTACTCCATGCTTTGCCTCAGTTCTTTCCTCCCTGGTTCTCATTTGGCATCGCAGTTACCTCTGAAATCTGCTTTCAGTTTACCTGATGAAGCCACACTGCACATCCTGCACCAAACCTGTACAATCATGCTGGAAATTCAGAGTTAGAGCATGAACTAGGTGAGCTTTCCTGGATCTGAAATCCCAGTGCCTCTCTATGAACTACAGCCTGCTTCAAGCAGGAGGGTATTTATAGCTGTCACCTCTGAAATATCACAGTACAAAGCCCCTTGCAGTTTGTAGCCACAGCAATTTGGGTAATTGTTTTACAAGGTGGCAAAGTGTTGCTTGCCTTTGGAGGCAGCAGTTTTCCAAACAGGTGGTGGAGGGATGAGCTGAGCACTGACACGCCAGAATCAAAATATAATTTGTTTCTGCAGAGTTTTTTGTCTTTGGAGTTTTCTGCCAGAGATCTGTGGGAGCTGCTCTTATTGATTCAGTGCAGTTACACCTTCCTGATGACAACTTCTGTTTTCATGCTGTGCAGGAAGAGAAAACAGAAGAGTTTCTGCCATCAGATCACTTTGTGTTGGTTCAGATCACTGTGATTTCTTCATTGACCAACCCTCTGTGGGGACAAAGGCGTTTTGGGTGCATCTCCTGGAGCTCAGGTGGAGTCACTTCATAACCCAAGGTCATCTCCAGCCTTGCCTGACCTCAGGGTGCCCACGGAGCTCTTGGTGCAGCTCCAGCCTCTCCAGGTGGTGCTGGTGGCTCTCAAAGGTGCCTCAAAGGGAGCTCAGAATTTCCAATTCTGCACCAATTCCCACTGATGTCCCTGGGAGCTGAGCTGGCCCTGGGACCTGTGTTGGTCCACAAACCACTTTAACCTTTTATTTTGGTGAAGGACTCCCAGGTAAGGTGCATTTAACCTCCCCCAGGCACACTAATAAATTACAGCTCTACTCTCTTCATCCCCTTGAACTTTTAATTTCTTTACTGCCCTATCTAAAAAGATAACACAAATCACCTCAGCTTCCCTCTTGCCTTGGGGTGTTGAACCTCACTTCTCACAGAGAGAGTTTTACACCTACTTCTAGCTGCCAAGTGGAAAATGTGGCTCCACAACCCCAGACTGTGCCTGGCTTTGTTGAGTGGAGGTTTTTGGTGAGGTTTTCTTGCTGAGAGACCAGTGCTGGGCTGCCCGTGCTGGTGACGAAGCTCCTGCCTGGCTGAGCCCCCACTTTATCTGGAAATTGTGTTTTCTGCAAACCAAACAGACCAGAGAAAGTACATCTGCTGCTTGTTTATTGATTTAGGGCTCTTCCTGCCTGTTTCTGGGAAAGAAAGAAAAAAAAAAAGAAAATAGAATAGAAGGCCACCTTCATTATTTCACTTTTAATTTCCTTTCTCCAAAGTAAGCAGAGCAAAATTAGATTTAGGCTGATGCATATTCCACAAATAAATTACATGGAACTAGAGTGGTTAAATGAACTTTGCTCGGGGATTATTGGAAAGATAAATATTTAAACACTGAACTTGAGGTAAGTCATGTTTATGCAACATCTGGGGTTTTCTTGTCACTGCTTCTCCACCCCCTCTTTTTTTCCCCCTATTGTGGCTTTTCTAGTGAGCTCAGCCCCGAGGACATGAAAGGAGGGTGATCACCACCTTCAGGAAACTGTGTTGTCTGTATTGTTGCCAGCAGAGTTTTTTTTTTTAACTTTTTTTTTCACCAGATGATCTTTGCCTGGTTCTATTTTTATAGAAGTCTTTGATTATATTTCGCACTATGTCTCGTTTAAAAGAATTCCAAGTAAATTTAGAAGAATTCAGGTTACAACTCTTGGGAAAAAAATCAGCTTGGTATTGACACTGTTCAAAAATACTTCAATTGCAGCAGAGCCTATAAACCTTTGAGTTTAAGGCACTTAAATTTGAAGGTTTTATTTTAAATTAACAGACTTACAATTCCAATTCATACTTTATGAACCTGACTTAGAAACTCCAGAAAATTTCTGCACTAGGGAAAGATAGGAATTTCCATTAGATGTTGAAAAATGCAGACAACAGCACAGATGGGATCTGTGCTGGTTAATTCTGTGGGCATCTTCTGGGTCACTGAATTAACCACTACAGCTTAGCCCAGGTGATGTTGGAGGTCCTGTGGAGTTTTATCAAACCAGAATATTCCTTTCTCCATGCTGAGCACAGGTGTGAAATCTTTAGGTGGCCAAACACTGAAGATTGACACAATGAAGTATTTGCCTTTAGAGCTCATAGCACAAAAAAACAAACCAGATAAAATCTGAATATTCCCTGATGTTGTTCTGATTAATGGCATTGGATTAGGCAATGTCAGTGTGTTCCTCAGCTGTTTGTGTCTGTGTTCCCACAAAGAGCCAAGAGTTCTTCCAGTTGCTCCCAATATTTATTACCAATGCAATCATATTCATGTATGACTATAAATTTGGGAAATTTTCTTCCACGTTTGCCAAATATTCTGGTTTCTGTCTAATTAATAATGGTCGTTTAGTGCCTTGCTATTTAAGCTAGAAGTCCTGGTAATCCTATTTTTTTTTTATTCTGCTGAGTTTTGTGTATATTAGATGTGGAAGGGCTCATGCTGTACAGACACTTCCATCTCTCTCATTCATGAACTTGGCAGATTTCTCCATTTCTCTCGTTGGTCTTTGGGTTTTCCTCGTTGGTTTTTAATTGCCAGAGGAGAATTTTTACTTTCCTGAATTAAAGAAAGATTTCAAAATTCAGGGATATTTTTATAAAATGGCCTTTCCCCCTCAGTGATACTTTTCAAAGCAAACAGCTTTTACAGCAGTAATTATAACATAAATGCTAATTATCAGTAATTACAATGCTAATTTAAGGGAAGTCCATGGAGCAGGTAGTTTTTCACTGTCTCTATCACACTTTTATCATATCTAATGTTCACCAAGAGTAGGAATAGCCTGGAGAGTGCCTGTTCTGCCAAAATGACCAGGCTGGTGGGAAGGGGGATGGGAGGCTCCAGGTCAAGTTCTCTTTCATTTCCAAGGGACATTTCAGGCTTTGTTGGCAGAACAATGCCCTGGACGTGGGCTGGTGGCAGGGAGGTGGCAGGGGGAAACCTGGGATAATGAAAGGCAGAGCAGGAATAAAGGAAAAGCTGCTCAAACCCCAAAGAGCTCCAGTGCTGAGCCCTGACCTCGTGGCCCTGGCCCAGGGACAGCTACAAGCAGGAGAAGTGCTGGGGTTATTTCGTTCTCCCTCTCTGAGGTTTGGGTGCAGCACCCAGAGCCTTTTCCCTGGCTGCCACCTCTTCCCTCAGTCCATGCTGGGATGTGCTGGAGCCCATGGAACCTCAGGATCAGAGAAAATGATGTTACTGCATTTTTCTGAGGGAGGAAGCACAGATTCTTTTTCTTTTTCTTTTCCTTTTCCTTTTCCTTCTCCTTTTCCTTCTCCTTCTCCTTCTCCTTCTCCTTCTCCTTCTCCTTCTCCTTCTCCTTCTCCTTCTCCTTCTCCTTCTCCTTCTCCTTCTCCTTCTCCTTCTCCTTCTCCTTCTCCTTCTCCTTCTCCTTCTCCTTCTCCTTCTCCTTCTCCTTCTCCTTCTCCTTCTCCTTCTCCTTCTCCTTCTCCTTCTCCTTCTCCTTCTCCTTCTCCTTCTCCTTCTCCTTCTCCTTCTCCTTCTCCTTCTCCTTCTCCTTCTCCTTCTCCTTCTCCTTCTCCTTCTCCTTCTCCTTCTCCTTCTCCTTCTCCTTCTCCTTCTCCTTCTCCTTCTCCTTCTCCTTCTCCTTCTCCTTCTCCTTTGCCTTTGCCTTCGNTCTTTCTCTCTTTCTCTCTTTCTCTCTTTCTCTCTTTCTCTCTTTCTCTCTTTCTCTCTTGTTTCTTTTTGGGTTTTTTTGGTTGTGTTTTTCCCTGTGGCCCCCAGAGGATTCCCCATCTCTGTGCTCTCAGGAGCTTTGTGCTGCAGTTATTGCAGCAGTGCCTTGTGCCCTGCTGTGCTCAGAGCTCTGCCAGTGCTCCCATGGCAAACCCCAGCACTGTGGTTTGCAGCTCAGCCCCAGAAATGTGCTGCTGCCCTTGTGAATCTTGAGTCTGGCAATGATTTGTTCCTCTCCTGCCCCCAAAAACTGAAAAAAAAAAAAAAAAGCCTGGTTTGAAATCTGAAAGTGATACACCAGTGACCAAATGTTGACTAAGCAGGAACTTTGGTTCCTGCAGTTTAGCAAGAACTTTATTCCCAAATTCCTGTGTAGGTAGGTGCCCTTTACTGTAAAATGCTTTGGCAAATGCTTTTGGTTACTCTGAAAATAATCAATGTCTCACAAAACCTCTAACAGTTCTTAGTTTATGTTCTAAAGCCTCTGATTGTGTTTATTGTGTTGGAATGTGGTGCTCAAGGAAGGGTTTAGAGCCTGTGACACTGTCCTGCTGCTGCCCAGTTTAATCACAGGTTGAAGGTGCTCAGATTTTTATTTCTGATCTCTTTTATGAAAATCTGTGTTTGTGCTTGACTGACAGAGGTTCAATATATGCACATTTTAGGTGGAAAAAACCTCATGCCCACGACTGGGACATCTAAAACTCCTTCAAATGAATGATGGAAATAAAAGTGGTCATTCACAGCACTTTTTGAGAGACAGAAACCTTCCCATTTCCTGGAATAAAGTGTTTTCATATGCTTCTGTATATTTGATTTCCTACTCAATGGCTGGATTATTCTGAATTATTCCTTGCACTCTAAAGCTGGAGCCTTCCCTAGAAAACTTGGATGTTGTGTGTCACAAGCTAGGACCTGCCTTTAAAGCAAGTTCTTGGGAGTTTTACATCACTGCTTCCATAAGTGGTCACAAAGTGTATTTACAGCCCTGCTAAGCAGTGGAGATCAAGGGGAAAGGGTGGTTAATTAGGCATCATTAATGATTAGAACCTTGGACAGTGTGAGTTTGTGGGTCAGAAAACACAGAAGCAAAACTTAAAACAGGGAACAGCAGAAACTCAGTTTACGAAGTGAAGTCGAAAGGAAGACACACAAAAACATTAAATTAAGAAAATTTCAGAAAAATTAAGACAGTTAGGAACACCAGAGGCTGCATTGGGAGTAACAGAGTGCTCAGAAAACACACCCAGCCAGCCCCAGAGCACAGAGGGCGAACATTACGAGGCACCAGAGGCTTGGCCACATTTTGGTCATGATTAAAGGATGTTTGGTCATCCAAAGGATGTTGTTTAAGCACAGTGGGTGCTCTCCTCTCTAACCTGCCTCTTTTCTCCCCCCCAGCTCACAATGCCGACCTTTCCCGTGGTGGTGAAGATTGGACACGCTCACTCAGGCATGGGAAAGGTGCAGATGCTGCTTGCTGCATGTGGGGAGCCTGGGCTCTGTCCCTTACCTGTGCATGCTCCTTCCTTCCCTGGATATTTCACCTTTAATCTCCCCTGGCTCTGCCTCAGATCCCCTCCCCTGCAAATCTCTGCCTGCCCATGCTGGGAAAGCATCTCTCTCCAGGAAAATAAAGATGTGCACAGAGTATTTTTCCAACGAGGCCTTTGCAGTTTGAGAGCTGCCCTGTGTGGGCTGTGCCCCTTTGAAATGTGCTGAGATGCTTTCTTGAAGCAAAACCTTGTTTATTAATCTGTTGCCTGCACTGAAACTCTTCAAGGGTCAAGCTGCACAATCCGAATTTTCGGAGCTGGGAGTGTGGGAAGGTTTTGCCTTGGTTCTTTGTTGGTTTCAGCTTGCTACTGAACTTTGATTCATTTCCTATCTTGATGTGTTGTCTGTGATTGTTTCATACCACTGTATAACTGCTGCTTTCTTTCTCCAAAGTAATTGCATTTCAGTGGTGAGTACAGATGTTTTGGTATCACTTATCTCATAGGGCCAATTTCAATCCCACCTTCACTGCTCTCAGGGACAATTCCTGCTCATTGCAGAGCAGCTTCGCTCACTGGAAGCACTACAAGTGCTACAAGTGGTTTAGATTTTAAAACAATTGATCAGAGAATAGTTACATTTATCATCCTGAATCTCCAAAGCTCCCATGAACATAATCTTGGCCACAAGCAATAGAAAGAGAATTTAATTGCAACTCGTGCTGTATGTTATTTTTATTTTTAATGTTATGACTGTTTTGCTTTGTTTCATATTTAGTAAATCATTGGAGGCCCAGCAGCCAATTTAATTGAGAGCAGAATGAACCACTAATTAAGCTGCACTTTCTGTGGATTGCATATGTGAAGTGTTAGAATGTTTATGCTGTACTTTGGATATTCACCTCTCATTTAGAGGAAAGGGGAAATAATGCACAGAAATGTTCCCCATACCAAATATCCAGAAATTATTTTTAACTATGAAATATTTTAGGCCCTCAAAGATTGAATGCAATCAGAGAGCAAAGGAAGGTTCCCCTGGAACCCCAACCCCCCAGAGGTCCCAGTTAGAACCACACAGTTTTCAGGAAATCAAGTTGAAACCATGGCTCATGCCTGGTTTGTGGCTCTTGAATGGCAAATTACTCTGTGCCTTTCTCCATCTGAGAGCTGAGGGTAAACACTCAGACATTAGGACTTTTGTCTCCACCAAATTCCCTCTGTTGTGCCACATCTCCCAGCCAGGCCCTCGGGTTCCCTTCTCAGCCCCAGGAGAAGGAAAAGCACAGGAGATGCTGGGCTTGCAAAGAGCTGCAACCCCCCCCAGTGTTGGATAATCCCTGCCTGCCTCCTGACCCTTCTGAGTGCCCTTTGGGTCAGTGTGGTGGAGCCTCACCTTCCCTCTCCCGTTTTCCACCAGCCCCAAGGCTTCTCTCCCGAGCCCCTCTCACCCTCTGCTGCCCCAGCTCTGAGTTCCTCGCAGAGATGTGCCCTCCCTGCCCAGAGGTGATGTCTCTGCCCTCCCTCTGCCCCCCTAAAATCTCCTTCTCCCTCTCCCCTAGGTCAGCATTCCCCACTTTTCCATCCCCCCCTTCCTTCAAGATGTAGAATGGTTTAGCACAGAGCCTTCCACACCTGGGAGTTGCCCTCCTGGAGAGCCCAGCTCCTTCAGAGCAGAGGGGAAAATGGGAATAATGGTGCTGCTGCCTGGAGCCAGCCCTCTGTGCTCCCTGTGAACCAGGATTTGGGGATCCTGCCTCTCCTCCCTCCTGGGAGAAGCTGCTGGGGTGGTGTGAGAGCTCCTGGTGGGCTCCACATCCACTCAGTTGCCTGAGAGATTTACAGAGCCAGCAGCAACTCTGCATCAATTGGAGTTTCATAGCACGCCTCAAAAAATTCTAAAGCAGCTCCATCATTGACAAACATCCCTTAAAAAAAAAAACAAAAAAACCCCAGAGAAAGCAAAATAAAATTCCACTGTCTGCAAATTGCTTTCTCCAGATAAGCAGGTAATATTTGGCCTAGAAAAAACAGCTATTTTAAAGCAGGAATGTCATAGAAATCAGACAAAATACCAGATACTTGTTTTTTAATGCTGTCAGAACCATGCCTCTCATGACTGCCATTTGCAACCGAATTCTACATTTTATTCCTAATTGCTCTTTCTTTTTTTCCTTTTGTCTGTGCTGTGTTCTTGTGGCTTTGATGGCTCCAGATCAAGGTAGACAACCACTACGATTTTCAGGACATAGCCAGCGTGGTAGCACTCACTCAGACCTACGCCACCACTGAGCCCTTCATAGACTCCAAATATGACATCAGGATCCAAAAGATAGGCAGTAACTACAAGGCATACATGTGAGCCAAATCCTTATGTTCCTTCCTGCTTTTGTTTCAAAACTGATAAGATTTTAAAGAGAGTTGGATGAGTCTCTGAGCTGAGTGCCTCTGGAAAGAGCATTTTGAATTTTCTGGGTCTGTTCTTGGTTGTGACTGGGGGGAGGAGAGTGAGACACCAGGTGAGGCTGCCAGAGGTGGTTTTTTTTGCTGACTTGTGTTTGTTATTATTTTCATTTAAAGAAAGGAGCAGTTGGAAGAGGGTTTGTTTTCACAGAGGACTTGTTAATTCAGATTTCTTCGTATCTTCATCAATATAAGAATAAATTCTCTTCAAATTTTTCTTCGTCCATGTAAGGACGAGTTGGATGGCATTGATTCACACCAACCCAACTGAAATGTCACATTTTAATGGAACAAAGTCCTCTCCTTTCAGCAGAACACATTAAAGGAACAATCCAATCTTGCAGTGACCTTCACAGACATGCATGAAAACCTCTTCCAATTTCAGGAGGCAGGTGTTTGTGCAAAGGCCATGACTAAAGGAGAGGCTCAGAGGATGTTTCATCTTCCCAGACAGCATTAGCTGGAGCAGCACACCAGGTTTTGATGCAGCAGTCGAGCTCTGGTACCTGTGTTTATGCAGATTTTTACTCTGTTTCAATTACCAGGCAGTGTAACCTGCCAAATGCTCCTTTCATTTCTCATTTTAAGACAAGTGAAATCATCTCATGCCTTTGTTCCCTCGCACTTACAATCCTGAGGCAGGGAAAATGTAACAGAACACAGATAAAAATACACATTTACATATGCACACCCACAGCCACACACATTTCTCAGGGAACTCCTGAACATTGGAGGGATCAGAGATTCCCTGCAAGTTGTTTGTAAGGTACAGCCAAGTTCTTTATCAGTGGAGAACTCCAAGCAAGCCATAAATATTGGGAGAACCTGAAGCTGGAGCTGGGTTAAAGCAAATCCATAAAATGTTCTATAATTGAAAAGATGGAGTTGATGTTAAACAATTTAGAACAGCCATGAGAAAATAGAAAGTTGTTCCAGGGTGAGAGAAGGGGAAAAATTCCAGCAGGAAAAAAAATTTTCCTGTTCAGCATCAGGAATAATTTTGGAAGAGTCAGCCATGGTAAATTTATCATTCTGAAACACAAATGTTTCTTCTTTGCAGAAGAAGCAGTTGGCCTAGGGGACAGCAAAAATAAGTTAAAATGACAGCCTGTTCCTCCTACCTTTTATTTATTTTTAAGTTTCTGCTCAGAAACTCTGGGTTCATCCAAATGCTAAAAGCCCAGCGATCATTTTTGTCTCTAGATTCCTTCATACACTTAAATCACACACCAGAATGAAACACTGACTCGTTCTTACAAAGCAGCGTGGAAAGGAGAAGATTTACCCAATGCCTGAAGAATTCTTCGTGTGCACATGCACATCCACGATGTCAGGAGAATATTGTTCTGCAGCTGGTTCTCATTTCGCTCTGTGACACAGGAACAGAGCACTTAGGGGAGCCACCACAAAAAAAAATACCAGCTGAACATTTGTTTTTGTAGTTTAAAAGAGAGTTATTAAGAGCCTCGGTTTTATGATTCTGTGGGAAATTGTGGTTTAAGTGGATCCGTGAGTCACCGAACACGGGTGCTTATCGTCTGTCAGGAGAGATTAGGGCCCGAAGAGCAGGATCGGATCCCTGTAAACACCGCAGCGCCTCCGGGGGCTGTGTGACACACACTGAACTGCCCTGGGCACCCGGGCAGCACCCAGCTTCAAGGAAACACAGCTTAAAAGGGTCACACACAACGTGGGGAAACAGAAACACAAAAGCCCTGTACCTAAACCTCCCCTCCAAAAAACCTCCCCATCCAGGGCTTAAAGTGCTTTGATCAGGAGGTCAATAAACCAAAATAAAGCACATCAGGCAAGGGAATAGTGCAGGAGGATCAAACCACAGAGCAGGCTGCCTACCCAGGAATAGCAGGCAGACATTTGTGCATGTTTTTCTGATGACAAGTCCCTGTCCCAGCAATTTGGATTGGGTACTGTAAATGCTACTAAATAAAGCAGGAAGGTGTTGGAAAAGGGAAAGCTCAAGTTACTATGAATTGTTTATCAGTTCCAAAAGAGTTCTTCCTTCTTGCGTGGACCAAATTGAGTGCAAACATGTTAAGCCTAAGTGTAAAGCACTTAAAGGGGTAGGAGTTGTTTTATTTATTATTCAGTGTTTGGTTAAAGAGGAGGAAGTAATGATGTCAAAGGCTCTTGGCAATTATCAGAAGTGCAGAAGGGTGGGGAAAGCTACATGTTTGATATATATATAATTACAGAAATCATCTCTAGGGCTTAGGGTGTCCACTTGGGTGGTTTTGGTTCAGTTCACCATGGTCTCTCGTTCTGGAGTTCATCTGTGTCAAGCCCACGATCTCCTGAGATTGCACCAGTTCATTCTGTGTCCCCAGCATTCCTCAGCCCTCCTGTGATCCCTGCAGCATCCTCAGAGCCAGCCCAGCACCACTGGGAGACTTCTGCAGGAGCTTTTCCCACTGCAGAGGGAAACCAGGGCTTAAAGCAAACCATCTTTGCCTCTCTAGTCAGTGCTGCTGGGGTTCCACCCCTGCAGATGAGCATCTTGAATTTAATGCTTGCTCAAAGCCTTCAGGATAACTTTTTCCCTGATTTGGTCACCTCTTCCTTCCTGGAAGACACCTAAAAAGTCCATTCTAATGAATTCCCATGAGAAGTGTGCAAGGGGATTGAACTGGGATTTGGGAGGTTTCCCCTCTGGGGCTGGATGTGTGTCTAGAGTAGTGATGAACCTGAAGTTAGTCATTTTTAACCAGGCACATGTATATATAAACATCACCTTAAAAATGGAGCACAAATCACAACATAACCTTATTGCTGGGCAAGGCTTCCTTACACACAGCACTTGACGTCTTCTCTTCTCTCTTCTCTTCTCTTCTCTTCTCTTCTCTTCTCTTCTCTTCTCTTCTCTTCTCTTCTCTTCTCTTCTCTTCTCTCCTCTCCTCTCCTCTCCTCTCCTCTCCTCTCCTCCCCTCCCCTCCCCTCTTTCTCCCACAACAAAGGACATGGCATCACAGAAGAACTACATGCCTTAAAACCCAGCAAACTTTATGAGGCTCCCAGAGAAAAGTCAACATTCCCCCACAATTGCTACTGACCCACGTAATTAACTTAATGGAAAAATGGAGAGAAAGCTCTCGCTGCTGCCTAATGTACTTTTAATACATTGCAGATGTTCCTGTGATTTTACTAACTGGAAACACTTCATAACTTGTATCCATAGCCTATTCCCAGTAGGGCCTTTAGCTCTCACAAAGCAGTAATCTTCTCAGCCCTGGTGGCAGTCCTAAGGTCTGAGGAGGAAAAAAAACCACTTTATGTGGATGTTTTCTTCCTTAGAGATTAAATAGAAGAAGGTGAACTGACACAGAGCATTTAGATTTTATCAGTAAACTGCAAAGAGTGAAAACCAGAGGAGAAACCAAACTCCAGCTCCAAAACACATCTGAAATCACTTCAGAGGTGTTAGGAACATAAATATGTTGCTTTTCAAGTGGGGTGGGTTTGAAAGGAGAAGCTGAAGCCTCTGGACTTTCACCTTTGCAGTGTGTTCCAGGTACTTCGGAGCCTTTGCAGCTGCCCCCAGCTAATTTCTACCCCTGCCCTTCACCAGAGCCCTCTGGGTTTGTGAAACAAAACCTTAAATGAACGAATGGGGAACAGAAACTTGGCAGCACTGGCACACTTTGCACCTCCAGTGCAGTATTGGTGACAAAGCTCTCCCATCCCCTCACAGCTCAGGTGTTCTGTGACAAGCTGCCAGCTTGGAAAAAGGGATCAGTGCTGCTGAGCAGCAGAGATTTTGATAGTGAGAATGTGGAAGCCCTGGCTGCCTTTGTAATGTTTTCCCCCTTGCAGGAGGACTTCCATATCCGGGAACTGGAAGACAAACACAGGCTCTGCCATGCTGGAACAAATTGCTATGTCAGATAAGTAAGTCCAGTCTCGTGTAAAAGGTAATTTAAAAATTTAAAATGAATGGGGTTTTGTTTTGAGTGGGTTGTTAAGGAATCCCACTGTTGGTACACAGTTCTCAGTGAGTGCATGTCTCGTGTTCATGGGGGGGAAAAGGAATCTCTCAGCAGAGGCAGGGCTTGGTGTGGTTGTCTCAGAGTTCCCTACACACACCCAGGAGCCCTGGGTGCTGTGTGAGCCCTTAGGTTCCTCCAGCCACATCTGCACCTAGAAAACTACTGGAATTCCCTTTGGAACATTTAATTCTACAGATCTAAATTTAACCTGTCAGTCATTTCTCCTGGCCCATTTGCCCTCTCTTACCCAATGCACACTGTTTTAAACTTTTCTCCTTCTACATCCTGAAGCATAACTGAACAATCCAGTCTTACTTTGCCCATTCAAATCCCATTTCTCTTTTCTACTTTCAATCCCAAATTCCTTACTTTTCATTTTATAAATTTCCACTGGACTGCACTGTGAGGCTTTTTCCCCTGTTGCTGGGATACACTGAAGCTTTATTTCCCTTGTGCCATCATTCCAGCTCTGTACTTTGGTTTACTGTGCTTTTCTTTTTCTCTCCCATTCTTATCCTGGATAATTCTTGCAGTCCAGTTGAAAACATTCATGCAGCACCACTTTGAAGCTCAGAACTCTTTTCTCAACACTCCTCATTTGCTCCACAGCACATGAATCTCTTTTCCCTGCAAAACAAAATCTGAGAGGCTTTTGGATGGCTATGAATTTTCTGTTGTTCAGCTTCTCCAAAGGCTGCTCCCAGTGGAAGCTGAAATAAAGTCTGTACACTGAAAGTGTAATTTGGAAGGTGTTTTAAACAGTAGTCCTGTTTTGGGGGGTTGTTGGTTTGGGTTTAGTTTTTTTTTTTTAAACCCTGGAACCTACAACTTTGTCCCTCTTAGGAGCTGAGGGAGTCACAGGAACTGAAGCATTGCCTGCCCCGGAAAGGTGAAAACAAGAGAGCCAGGAATTCCAGCTCCCTGCTGCCCAACCCCTGTCTAGACTGTGTCCTCACTGATCTCCCCTCTGGGGATGGACTGGAGCCACATTATTTTCTCTTTCTCATTCCCTCCCACCTCCCTCTAGAAAGTGAGGTTATGTCTTCCCTGGAAGGGAGAGGCAGGAGTGAGCTCTGGGGTGTGTAATTACAGTCCAGGGGCTGTGGGGAAACACAGCAGCTCCAGCTGTGCCCTGAGGAAAGCGGTGCCAGCAGGAGTGGGGAATGCTCCCTGAGCTTTGCTCCTGCTGGAAATGCTCCCTGAGCTTTGCTCCTGCTCCCATTCCTCAGTGTAAGTTAATTGGAGCAGAATAGGGATTTTCCCATCAAAACACCAGCCAACAAAACAAAACCTCCTTCATGCTGATGAGGCCAAAAGCATGGAAAAGGTGGAAAAGGTGGGAATTTTCCCCTCAGAGAAAGATGTGTGTGTGATGGAGTCACACTGCCCACAGAGTGCTCGCTGCAGAGCAGGGCAGGCAAGGGGAAAAGAAACTTTTCTGAGGAGCTGGAGCAGTTTCCCAACACAGCAGAAACAATCAGATCTGCTGCATTTTGGTTTTAATACTTACCATGAATGAGGAGGAAGTGCCTTGAAAGCACTGCCTGATGGACATTGTTGGCTGAATGCAAACCTCAGCGCAGAAATGGGGAGGAGAAAGAAGAGTGTGGCAGGAAGGGACAGCGAGAGGAGCAGCACACTCCAGGGGCTTTCTCATTTCCCCCTGCTCCAGAGCTCCTGCTGCTCCTGCAGATCTGCACTTGGTCACAGGAATTGCCTCACTCTCCTAAGAAATCCCTCCCTGTCCCCTTGCTGGTCAGATAATCTCTCTCTTCTAGAAAAAGAAAGGGAAATAAATCATATTGCTGCTTGTAGGATGGGTCAGGTGTCCCTCCTCAGTCTGTGGCTCTTACCATGACATTACAGAATAAACTGAAATCACCTTTTTAGGAGTTACAGGATTCCTTGTAGGAATTATTTAAATTCCAGTTGAGTTTGGCTGCAGTTGTCTCTAACCCTACATGAGGAACACAATCCCTGTCTGCATGCTCCATAACCCACATCATGTCATGGCTTTGGTTCTCCTGCACCACCTGAAGGCTTGTCCTGGCTGGATTTCTCCTTCTGCTCAGTGCTGTGGGAATTAAACCAGCCTGGCTCCTTTAGAAAACATTTCAGGATTCCAGATGGATCCTCTCACTCCTTTTCCTGATGCAGGAGCAGGGAGCTGTGCCAGCTGTGCCAGCTGTGCCCACCTGAGGTTCCCTGGGAGCAATCCTTTGTCCTTTATTGCCTGCCAGCCCCAGGGCTGCTGCTCCCTTTGGCTCTGGGAAAAGAGGAGTTGTGACCTTTTTGTCAAACCTACTGTGCAATCTTTGGGTTTAAAACACTCCAGGCTGCTCCATCCAAGCCCTCTCTTTCCAAGTGTATTTTTGCAGCTCTGTGTCTGTTGGCAGAAGATGAGCTATTAAATATACTTCCATAAATCTGATTGATGTCTCAGCCTTTTAAAGAAAATTTCCGCATTTTTGTTTTCGAGTCCAGGTATTTTCTGTTCAGGGCAAGTTTTATTGTCCTCGTGGCTTTCTAAGATACACAATATTTTACAGGAAAAAAGAAAAAAAAAGTTATTTATAAGCAAGTGCATGAAAAAAGTCCAGTCAGTCAGTGCATCTACGGATGTTGAAATTGTCAGGCATCCAAAAAACTCTCTTATATTGGACAAAAACCATGTTTCTCACAGGAAAAAAAAAATTACTTTCATTGCTAAGATATTACCATCAGGGTCTTTTCAAACACTTGCATCAATTTCTTTGTATTCTGCTTAAAAGAAAAACTTTTCCACTGGAACAGATTTGATATAAGAAAATATAAAGAATGTGACTTAATAAGTTTACTTGGAAAGGATGCTCTTACTGGAGATATTTATACATGAATAAGACTCTCGGCCCAGCAATGAATTTCCTCTGATCCCACAATGAAATCAAATGCTTTTTTTATTACAGCAGGAGTTTTTCAGTGGAAAATACTATGAGGTGGCAAATCCATCACCAGGGCTCCAGGGCTGGAGCAGGAGTGGGGCTGGAAGAGGAAATAGCTCTGCTTTGGACTCATGTGTGAGCCAAGGAAAGAGGAAAAATTCCTGATAAATGAATGCTTTCAAAGTGGTTTTTTTTTTAGGAAATCATGTCCTTCAGTTGGTGACATCAGCCTGCATCACTCCTGGATCATTTCCTCCCTGCCTGCTGCCCCTGCCCAGCTCTGCTGGGAGTCACTGAACATTCCCAATGCCCTTGGTGTCCTGGGATTCAGTCCTTGCCTTTGGGCTCTCAGAGCTGTGCTGGTGTCCCTGCAGATCTGCACTTGGTCACAGGAGTTGCCTCACTCTCCTAATAAATCCCTCCCTGTCCCCTTGCTGGTCAGATAATCTCTCTCCTCTAGAAAAAGAAAGGGAAATAAATCATATTGCTGCTTGTAGGATGGGTCAGGTGTCCCTCCTCAGTCTGTGGCTCTTACCATGACATTACAGAAGAAACTGAAATCGCCTTTTTAGGAGTTGTAAGATTCCTTGGAATTATTTAAATTCCAGTTGAGTTTGGCTGCAGTTGTCTCTAACCCTACCTGAGGAACACAATCCCTGTCTGCATGCTCCATAACCCACATCATGTCATGGCTTTGGTTCTCCTGCACCACCTGAAGGCTTGTCCTGGCTGGATTTCTCCTTCTGCTCAGTGCTGTGGGAATTAAACCAGCCTGGCTCCTTTAGAAAACAACTGGGGCCACGATTTAGGATGGATCCTCTCACTCATTCTCCTGATGCAGGAAGCAAACCCATCCAATGCACTGAAAATTCTGAATTTAGGGTGAATTTTATATTCAATACATTATTAAGTGAGCCTGTGGAAGATCAAGAGCCTGCTGAGATACTCACAGAGGAAATTATCTTTATGAAACAGGTACAAGCTTTGGGTTGACACCTGTTCTGAAATATTTGGTGGCTTGGACATCTGTGCTGTTAAAGCTGTGCACGGCAAGGATGGAAAAGATTATATTTTTGAGGTAAGCAATCCCACTTTTTCTTCTCAATATATGCTTTTCCATGTTGCAAACACCCAGGGAAAGAACTTTTCTGATAGCTGGGCATGGGCTTATTTGTGTTTCAGGCAAGGCTGTGTATTTTTGAGCAGGGTTTAAGTCATGATACAAAGCCACAGCTCCAAATTAGTGGCAGCACTTGCTGGAAAACATAACCCTAGGGATGGGAATGACTTCTGGTGTTTGAGGAAATGTACACAAACTGCAAAGCAAAACCAAATGTGGATGGCACATTTTCCCAACCCTTATGATTCCCTTCCTGAGCAGCCTTAGCAGCTTTTCCTGGAAGGTTTATAGATAGCTCCATCCCAAGGGAACCCCAGCAAAATGATACCTTGGAAAGGGAGATTAGGAATGAAGTGGAAACAACTTTACTGTTTTTTCTAGCCTAAATATTGCCCTGAAGATGTGAAGCCTCATGAATCAGAAGTTTCTGCTGTAGGTAATTTTGAAAAGCTGAAGGATTTTTTTTTTTCATTTCCTTGGAGTTTATTATGGAGAAATATCACTTTGTGTAGCCATAAAGCAAATTAAAATCACTCTCCTATCACACTATTTCTTCAGTGTCTTCCATGCTCAGAGGATTTTATTCAGGAGGTGGGCAAGGATCTCCAGAATCCCCAAACTCCAAAAGGAGTTGATAAAGAGAAAGGGGAAAGCTGTTTTTTAAAAACAAAATAGGAAATTCTGTACAGGACCAAGAGACTGCCTCACATCCTGCTTGGGAACAAACCCCCTGATTTTCCATGCCACAGTCACACTTCCTAAACCTCAGAGGTCTAAGAACTGCAGGATCCATCAGGAGCTGGCTTTGCAGAGCATTTTAATCAGGGTGCCAAATAAATGTTTCAATTAAAACCAAAAAAAAATAGATAAAAGGAGTGGATGGGAGCATGATGATTCCTGCTGTTGTCCAGAATCAGCTGAATTGTTTGGGATGTGGGAATGCTCATCAGCAAGGATATTCAGGATCTGTAAAAGACATTGAAATGTGGAGCTCTTTGCAAAGCTCCCATCCACCAGAACATCTGTAAATCTTGTGATCATCTGGTGCTAAAGAGCCAGCTCACATCAACAGCTATTACACTGCAATTTTAACAGAACTCTGGGCTACAAGGAGGGCTGGAAAACTGTCAGCACCAACACAGGGAGGATTTTCTCCTCTTGTGTCCTTTCAGCATGGGAAAATAAATGTTATTAAAGCTGCTGCACTCCGAGAGGCTGAGCAGGGCAGTGAGTGCTTAAATCCTGGGCTGCAGCTCCATCCTGGGAGCTGTGCCCTCGTGGTGGGGATGCCACACTGAACGAGCCCTGCTGCCTCTGGCTGGGCTGTTCTTTCTCCTTTTTCCAGGTTCCATACCAGGAAAGAAAGGAGTAACAAGTGTGGCTTCTGTTTTCATGTTGTTTATTTAGTTCTTATCTCAATTTCTGTGTGCTGCCTGCACCTGAGCTCAGCACTGCCCTGTCCTGCCGAGCTCCCTGGGCACTGGCAGCCCTCTGGCTGCTCCCTCATGTTCCTCTGCTGTTTCAGCATCCTGGGGAACACCTCCTTCCCCTGCTGCATCCACAGCTCCTCACCTTTGCCTTTCCTCTCACCTCCCCAGATCTGCCTTTCCCAGCTCCATTCAGGCTGGGTCTTCCCAAAGCTCTGCCCAGTTCATCCTGATGCCAGAGTGATTTTCTGCCTTTTCTTTCACACCCCTCTCACACACTCTTTTATAGTTTGATGTATTCTCAGTGCTTTTAGCCCCACACTTGTACCTCCCCAAGGCTGAGAACTCAGCTCAGCCCCACGGCACCGTTAAACCAGGAGAGCAAACATCCTGGGAGCCCCAGACACCAAGGGCCTCTCCAGAACACATTTGGGAACCTCAGCCAGGCCCAGCCAGGGGGAAGGTTCCTCACAACGAGGGCTTCACTCTCATTGAAGAATCTTTGATAAATATGTTAATTTTGCAAGGTCTATAATTGTGTGTGTTTCAGTGCATGCATTTTTGGGGCATTCCAGCTGAACCAAGTGCTGCACCCAAAAATTCTGAAATAAATCCCGAGGTACAAACCCCTTTTCCCCCATAAACTGTGTTTTGGTTTTAATTTTAAGACCAGGGAAAGGCAACAATCCCAACTCTTGGGGATGAACTCAGGATGCAGCAGAGCTGGGTGTGGGCAGTGGCAGTGGGAGTTTCTCCCTCAAACACCATGATCCCTTTGCAATTAGTGATATCTTTTAATTGCTCTGGCTCCTCTAGAAATCCCATCCCATCTCCCCTCACCACCATCAGAGTTAAACAGGATTTCTCCTCTTCTTCTCACCAGTCTCAGCCTTGCAGCCCAAATTTTAGCTGTTTGCCTTTTCCACGAATATCCAGACTCAGTCCCTGGGTGATAAGAGAAATTCCTCTCAAAGAATTGGCTACTGAAATGAAAATACATTGCTACATAAATGTGAGTTCCCAGTGATATGAATTAAGTGACTGTAACTCTCAGGGAGCCATGTTTTTACTGGCATCTGCAAAAGTTATGTATTTGATTTTATAAATTACAGATGTTCCTTTTTTTTCCTGTGAAATCCTCTTAGTGGGAAACTCCAATATTTTAAATAGCTGAACTACATGCTGAACTAAAAACTGGCTGGGTTTAAATGGGATTTTAAATCTAGCACAGGCTGTAAATAGACTATTTATAAACAGGGAGCTTTGTGTACGTTTAAACTTTGTCAAGTCTCCTAGAGAGGGGGGGAAATGCCAGCCTGACATTCCTGTAGTCACTCAGAGGATTTAAAAGCTGTTGGTGTTGCCCGAAATATTCTTAGAGATACATTTATATCAAATGCACTGATTTCTGTTGGTTGTCGTTAACTCTTGTGCTAGGAAGGGAAATAGGCTGCATTCTCTAAAAGGAAAAGAAAATACACAAACCCCAGCACACAAAGCATCCACCTCCACCTCAGCTGCTTTGCCAGGCAGTGCCAGGGGTGCTCTGCTGCCACATCTTTGTGCCAGCGTGGCAACAAACTGAAGGATTTTAACAAGGCCAGAACCTGTCCCAGGGATGAGAGATTGATAAGGGAAAAGAGCTCTGGGTTTTAATGCCAAATCTGTTGGAGTCTGCCTCAATATGTGAGTGTGCCTGAAAATTCTTCGTTCAGGGAGTGTGAGAACTCCTCCACTGGAGTGGCCATGGAGCTCTGGCACCTCGAGGCTCCCTGTTCTTGCTTTTCCCTTCAAGTTCTGCTAAACCCCACGGCAGCATCTCCCAAGGGAAGCTGATGTGTGAACTCGCAGCTGTAGAGGTACTTAAAAGCAGAAATTCAGTCCAAACCCAATCCTCCAGATCTTAATCCTGCCTAATCCTTTGGCAGGAGGCAATTTATTTCACAGTCATTCCAAGTAATTGTTTTAATGCAGGTGCATGGTAAACAAAGGGAGGTTTTCTTTGCGTGCCTGTGAAACTTTTAGCTGATGTTGGCTAAGAGAGGGCTTCATCTACACCCTATAGTGCATATTTCTAACAGCAGCTCTCATTAAAACAGATTTTTAGAGCCCAGACATCTCTCCTGCTCTGAAAATCAGATGGTTTGCAGTGGACAACCAAACATCCAGCACCCTTCACACCAAAACATTCTATTTTCAGTCATTATTAACTTCACACTCCTGCCACTTTGGCTCCCTCCAGGCACGATGCAAACTCCTCTTGCAAGAAGCAGCTCAGGATACAAGAAGTGGATCTCTAAAGTGTTAATATGGTTTAAAAAATAGCAGTAATTGAGCAGAAATTGATATTAAAGAGCCACACAACCTGCAGGGTTTTATTGCCCCTTCAGAATTGCCAACTCCTGTTGGTTCAGTACTTTCCTCTCAATGAATTGAAAACATTGGGATGTTCCATTTAAAATTACATTTAAATATATGGCAAACTTTGAAGAACCTTTCAGTGTACTTATTAAACATTTCTTCACCTCTGTTGATGTGGCCCTAGAGCAGAAAACCATTCATTCATTTCTGAGGAAACATTTGTCCCAGAGTTCAGTTATTATTGCATTGTTTACTCTGGGGTTATTTTAAAGCCTTTTGGCTGTGAGGAAGCTCAGGGGGAACTTCCTAGATCTGAAAATCCCAGCACAAGCCTTGCCAGCATTTTGGTTGCCAACACACAGTGCCAGTGAATCTTGTAAATGAACAAAGAGAAGAATAATGGAAATTATTTGGGAGTTCAAACTAATCCCTTTATGGGAACAAAGTCGCCTTTGTCACTCAGGAGGAATTTCTGTAGCACTCACCTTGAAAAGCTCGAGGTTAGGTCATGTTATCATTTCTAGTGCAGCTCCTTCCCAGCTACTGCAAGGTAAAATGTCCTTTTAAATCCAAAGGTCTCTTTAAACACCCAACTTCTGTGTCTAATTCCTAGAAACCCTTGAATATCCAAAAGAAGGGAGCCCAAACAGTGTTCTTTGGTAATAAAGATGTTTTGTGCAGGTTGGGGCATTGAGTTTTGCTGCCACTAAATCCCTTCTACCCCAGGAGGGATGCAAACAGTGTGGCTGTGTCCATGCTCTTCTGACTGATCCCTGAACCAAACTCTTCCCCCCAGACCTGGGACAAACACCAGAGTGCAGCAGTGCAGGAGATGTGGACGTGCCCTGATCCACGTGGAAAAAGGATTGCAGTTTCTCAAAAGGGAATTAAATACTGTTATTTTTTTAAGTAGGAATGTCCAGTGTGAATAATAGTTGGGGTTATTGTGTTATTTATGCTTTTATTTCCCCTGAAACAAACCCAGATGTGGCAGGAGTGGATACACTGGAGAAATAACAAATATTCTGGAGGAACAACAAATGTTCTGGAGAAGTAACAAATGCTTGGGACCCACTGAGGAGCCAGAATTGAGGATGAGTTTTATTCATCAGAATAGCTGCAGTAAATAACCACTGAGCACTATTAACCTGTCACAGTTAGAATGTGCCCATTCCTATCTGCCTCTCTGCCATCCTGCTTTCTTTGTAGAAATTCTTACTTTTTCTTTGCAGCCTCACTCCATTTCATAAAAAGGTTATCAATAATAACAAGGTGCTGTTTAAAGTTTTTCATGAATCAATAAGGACCCAGCTTTCCCTAGCAAAACTCCACAAATTGCTAGGAAGCTGAAGTTTTACTTTGCATTTGCACGTTGGAATTCAGCTCCTGAACACAGTGAGCAGGCAGGGGAGGAGGTGAGAAGGGAGAACAATTACTTCAGACCACTGGAGAGCCTGAGAAATCTCATTTTCCTTACCAGCTCTGTGCTTGCCATTCCTGTTGCCAAAGGATGTGCCCAGGTGTGAACAGAATTTTGTGGGAGATTGGGAGGGGAGGGCATTGCCAAGGTGCAGTTCTCTTGACAGTTTTCTCATGGTGATGCCTTAAATGGTTACTTAGAGACCAGAGAGGAATAAAGGAATCAAGGAGGGATTGGTTGGAAAGGCCTTCAGAGGTACACTCTGGGCTCCAGAGGCTCCTGCCTCAGTGCATCCCAACATGGACAAGGACAGCTCCCGAGTTCTTCCCACTTGGATCTCAGCATCAATTCCCCAAGCAGGAGCCAGGCAAGGATGGAATTTGCCCAAGCTTGCCCCCCTGTCCCCAAGATTGTGGTTTGCAGTTGTTCTGAGTGTCCTTGGAGAGCAAGTTAGAGGTTTTGTTATGTCTATCTTAGCACAGAGAACAGCACTGAACGAGCTACAGGAAACTTCAGAGTCACACTAGCAGTGCAGGATTTGAAAAATATCAAAGTTCAAACCTAAGGCATCAATGGAACACCTGTAATTCCTATATCATTCCAGCTCTCGTGTTCTCCTGCTAAAACCAGCCCTGTAAATCCACCTGTGCCCTCCTGCAGGGAGGAAGAGGAGGCATTTCCTGCCCAGCACTGATGTCCTGTTGCCCTTGCAGGTGATGGACTGCGCCATGCCCCTGATCGGGGAGCACCAGACTGAAGACAGGCAGCACATCACCGAGTTAGTCGTAAGCAAAATGAACCAAATGTTGTCCAAAACTCCTATTCCATCTCCTCAGAGACCCACTGCCACTCAGCAGCCTCAGGTAGGAGACTTGTGCTTTTCCAAACACATCTTGTTCTGTCCTTTTTCAGCACAAAACTTTCCTCCCGGAATTCGGACACACCCGCGGAACCTCAAGGATCCCAGAACTTACCAACACGTTATATTTATATCAATGATTCACATACATTTTTATATTTATCAGTTTGTTATATTTCAGTGAGATTGTCTGCAGACAGAATGGAGAAGTGCAAGTGTTGCTGTGTTTCTGCCAGGAAATGATCCCCTGTGGGTTCCAGGAATTACCAGGCTCTGTGGTGTTTCCTTTCAGTCCCACATATAAAATATCATGGAAATGCTAAGGAGCTCCGTGATGGAAAACCCTTGCCTTGAGGATGTCAGAAAGAACACTGACAATAATTCTTGTTCTTGTGAGAAATTAATTACATTCTAATCTTTCTTAATATGCTACAATTTAATATATATAGTTATATAAATACATAGATACCTTAGAAATCTAAGAAACTCCTGAAATATATTCACCATAGTAGAAAACATGGCTCAAAGCTTGCAAAGAGATGCATTTCACTGATTTTCTCCTGCTTGGCCTGACAGTTAAAGTGTGAGGATGCAGAGCTCTGCCCCTGGCCTTGCCCCCTGCTGGCACTCAGGAATCACCTTTGTGTTTCCATTTCGGTGCTTACCAGGCTTGGGGTTTATTTTCCTGATCCTTTTAATAACTCCAGGGAGTGTGGAGTTTTTGTGAGAGGCTCTGAGAACAGCGAGGTTTGGAGCAGTGGGGATTTGCTGGGTGGGATTTGATGGATAAGGACCTGGGTGGGTGTCTGTGCCCAGGATGTTCAGCTGGAAACCAATAACAAGTGCTGAGTTGGGGGGGTCTGTACCTAGAAGGGGATCATAAATCCCTTTTTTAACCAAGGCTGAGGGGCAGGGGGAGGGCTTAGACCTGGAAGAGATTAAGATCAGGCACTGATTCTTTACAATGAGGGTGGTAAGGAAGGAAGAGGTTGTGGAGAGAAGCTGGGGGTAAAACACAGTCAAACCCACCCTGCCCACGACCTGTCCAGGGCTCTGCTGCTGCCCTGGACCTCTGCCCTCCACGGGAATCAGCTGAAGCCCAGAATCAGCCAAACTCTAGGCCAGGAATTACCAAGACTGAATCAAGGATCTATTTTTGCTCCCAGCAGGCTCCACACCAGGTAAACAATTTGAGAACAATTTTGTGGCACGCCTCAGACAGACCAGCTCTTGAGGCAGAATGACTAATTTGTTCTTCAAATATCTCATCGTGCTTTAAGATATAAAAATACCCAGACCCACATGAAAAAAATAAAAAAGAAGTGGTGAGGCTTCTATTTATGTTGCAGCCACTTGAAACTAAGCACAAAATTGTTTCAGCCACAGAACCACATACAATGGAGAAGTTTCCATCCAACATGACTCAAGACCATTGTAAAAGGCACTGAGAGAGAAAGAAAAAGGGGAAAAAATAAATCACCTGGTGCCAAAATTGTTCCTTTTAGGAGCAGCAGATTATCCAGATATTAAAATGAAGCAAAGAGGCAATTTTGGAGCTGCCCAGTCAATACCAGTCAATAGAAATCAAAATTTAAAGCAGGAATAGGCATCACTGTCACATTAATAGATCCACGTTTGGTATTTCACATTTTGGGGGGAAAAATGGTGAGGTCTTGGGTAGGCTGTCCTCGATTTCAGAGCAGCCAGGGGAGGAGGGGTGTTTGCTGTTCCTGCTGTCATCCCAAGGTCCTGGCTGCTGGTTGGATGTGAATAAAGTTTCCAAGCATTCCCAAAGAAAAAACTGCCAGCCTGAGTCCAGAATGAGAACAGGATCCAAGGAGTGTTTCTGGAAGGTTCCTAAACTCCTCAGTCATTGCTGTCACTCAGCCTGTCCATGGAAACCATGGGGGTTTTGCTCTCAGAGCAGAGTTTTTGGATGAATGCAGAGAAAATATTCTGGGATGATGCACTTCTGGTAGGTTCCTCTTTAGGTTATTCCTGAAGGGTTTGGCCTTTACTGATGGCAGCAGGATGTTATTCCACATGAATCTTCTTTTCCTTACCCTATTCTTAACTTATAGATTGCACTTGAGCAAAAAAAAAAGCTGTGAGAACCACAGAACCTTCAGAATATTTGCCATATCTTATTTTCCTCAATAGTTAATCAGACTTAAAATTGGCCTTGTTGTAGCAGTTTAGGTTAGGTAAAGAGGACCTGATTTTCCCTGATTTTCTGCTGAAGATTCTATTTGCAGACACTCATTCATCTTCCCAGCTTCAGGGGAAAACCATGGAACACATTTGTAGAATTTAAAGCAGACAACTCCTCATGCGTGGTTAATTTTTAGCTGGGTTTTGCTAAGAGTAAAAATCAGTAAAAGAGTAAAAGAGTCTGTCAAAACAAAGCTGCCCCTTTCACTTTTGAATACTCTTCTTCTCTCCTGCTGTGAGAAATTATTTCCTATTTTGAGAAATATAACTCAAAATATAACCCAGTGGGGGACACTGCCCATTCCTACAGGTGACACAAAGTGTGTGATCTATCCCAAATCAGCTCTGTGCTCGTGGAGATGTGGAAACCAAAGCACTGGAGATGTCAAAGAGTAATTGCTGTGTTTTTGCTCCTTCTGCTTTTCAATGAGCAGCCTAAGGTCAATAATGCAGCTCCAGATGTGCCATGTTCAGAATTTCCTTATTATCTGGGGGGGTTAAAAAGTGTTTCTGCTCCAGCCCAGAGTGCAGCCCTGGGTGGGTTGTGCACACAAACATCCCTCCATTTACAAATGTCCCACTCCAATTAAGCATCCATCAGGAAACAAATCAATGATTGGGAAAATCAGCCTTTGTTTAGCACGGGGCAGCCAAGGCTTGGTGGGAATGGTTGTGCCTGCAGTGTGCTCTGGAGGCTGGCAAGGCTCTCCCTGTCACTGTGCCAGAGGCAGCAAACTCCAAAGGGAACCTCAGAGGGGCAGGGCCTGGGGTTGTTAAACCCATTAAATCTGAGGGATCTGAGTGGGGAGAGGTTTTAAATATATGCTTTGTAAGTTATTTTTTATTTACCTATAAACACTGGCCCAGACTCTGCAGCAGGTTCTGCTGGTGCACAGAGGGCAGAGGAGAATCAGAGAAGTTCCATCTGCTGAAATTACCTATGGTCAAAAAAAACATCCTTCACAAAATAAAGGGTTTTTTCTATTATTTAAAAACATGATAGCTTGTTCTACCCCAACACCACGCTGAAAATACAGAAGAGAACTTGATCTAGGAATACAACTTGATCTAGGAAAATGGTTTTAGAAGTTTTCCATGAACAAACCTGCTCTACTCGAAGCCAATAAAACTGTGGGAATCTAAATTTCCGTATTTTCTAACCTCTTTGACGACTTTTGACAGGTCTTTGGATAAGACCTTTCCAAATTTTTCCTAAAAATCAGGCAAATAGGGCTCAAGTACCCAGCAAATAACCAGTGGAAGCACTTTTCTCTGCCTCCATGTGTTGATAGGAAACACCACTGCCCCAAGTTCTGGGTTTGCAGAGCTCTCAGGGCAGCCTGGCTCAGGCTCCTTCCTGGACAATAACACCAAACAATAATGTCAAACAAATAAAACAATAATGGTCAAGCATCCACTTGGAGCTGCCTGTCAGGTCCTGAGGTGATCTGGAGTAAAGAAAATGTCATTGTCCATGGGAATCACCATAAAATGCAAATCTTTGTGGGCTTGTGAGCAGCTGAAGCTGAGGGAAATCCTGTTGGGAAAATGTCCATTCTGCCCCGTGGCATTATCCACGAAAGAATAAGGGATTTAATATCCTTAATGGAAGGAAAGAAGGAAGGAATTTGTGCTCCAGGGGCACAATAGCCACAACATCACAAAAGACATCACATCACATTTGTGACATCACAAAGAGCAGAGCATTCCCAGCTACATCCTGGTGTGAAATAAGGAGTGGCACAGTGCTGATAAACCAGCTATAAAACCAATGGATTCTCCATTCCCTGACCCCTTATATGATATAATTTATCCATATTTTAGTTATTATTTATCTCCATGTCCAGAGAGAAAATCGAACCACGCGTGGCCGCAGTGTAAATGACAAAATATGTGAATTCTAGAGGGAAAAGGAATCCTTCACCAAACTCCCTATTCCTGGGTTCCCACAGGATGAGCCACAGTTCTGTCACCTTCCACCTCTGGGATTTAGTGGGGACTTTTTAAAGGAAACTATTTATGATGAGCAGCAATTTGCTTCGAATCACTGAAGTTTTGGTGGTGACCAGAAAATGCAGATATTTGGGTTGTTCTTAGCTGAAGGGAGCACATTTCATTGGGAAGGATCCCCTCACGGAGTAGGATGGAAAAGGAGAGTTCAGCATTAGTCTGCTTGCTAGGAATAAACTTCTCTGCATGAAATTTGGGGTGTGGGCTTTACCCCTAAGTTCTTTTCTGCTTTCAGAGCCTTGTAGAGGTTCACTGCAATTTCAGCCCTTGATTAGAAGGGGAACCCTTGATCAGAACAGGAGCTGCCTGATAAAATAAACCAATTAAAAGGCCACATTAAATTACCCCGTGTGAGAGAGGGTGGCTGGAGGGGTTCACTGAGGTTCCTGCAGAGCAGATCACCCCTCACAGGATTAGGTCTGTCCTAACAGAGGGGTTTAAACCCAGCTTGCCTTCAGGAGCTTGCTAAACGACCTAACAACCCCAAACCCAGAGATGCTGAGTTTCCTTCTCTTAGGAAGAGGTGGAGATGGGGATAAATGGCCCTCACATGGCCCTAAAGCTGCTGTGCCCAGGTTTGTGGAACAGCATCCTAAACACACTCGAGATCAGCCTGGTTCCTCTTTGCTGCAGGAGGGCAGCACTGGAACCCTGCAGAAGGAGGATTTTACTGCAATGGTTTCTCTCTCCCATGGTTTGTCTCCCCAAACTCTCCCCTGAGGCTCCCCTGAGTGCCCCAGCTTGGCCATGGGCACACAGAATGTCTGTGTGGAGACCAACTGAGCACCTCCTGTGGTTTCCTTGAGCTGCCCCCGAGGTTTCCCCTGCTCCTTGTGCACCTCACAAGGTCTGGGGGCACTCTGAGAGCCACCAGTGCCTCCAAACACCTCCCTGGCTCATCCCTGCCACTTCCACTGCCCACAAAAGCTCCTTTAAATCATAGTCATCGGTAAGATAAATTACATTTCTTATCAAAATACTTACAGGGCACTTGTGCATGCCTTCCTAAAATGTATTGGTAGGGAATCTAAACCACTGGCATCAAAACTCACGAAGGGCAAGGCAAAATATTGCTGGGGTGCATAAATCACACGACACAAAATGCAACACCTTCCCAAGGGCTTTGAAGTCAAAAGCCATTCCCAAAATTGTCATTTCTGCTGGGGGTGGTGCCCCCTTTACTGCAGTGGTTTGGGTTTTTTGCATCCCAGCGACACCTTGTGGATTTTCATTGTGGAATAAGTGAGCTGGGGAGTTATTTGGTATTGATTATTACAAGGTATAATCATCCTATTCCATGAGCTGAATCGCATTACAAAAGGTATTTTCTATATATTTTACTAATCAGGAAATTGTCCTTACTCGAAAAATTTTCATCATGTTATTGTAAGGGATTTTTAAAAATCTCATTATTTTAATATGGAATATATTTTAATAGACTACCTTAATGTGTA